>BQNB010005958.1:0-70907 GCA_026074375.1 Tanacetum coccineum
AGATTACATGTTTTATTTAAAATACTTTTAACATTAAATTGATTATATTAAAAAATTTGTTTTTTATATTTAATAATGTTTATTCATTTTGCGAATGCAATTGTTTTATATACATCTAGACATTTTTATCAAAACAAACAGTTTTATTTGATTCAGATTCATATTTCTCAATCATTTATTCAGATTAAGATGAAAATCAGATTAAGAATTTTCTACCAAATATTATGCGAATTAGATTAAGAGCATATTAATAAACAAACAACACTTGTCTAGTAGAGTTTGTCATGGGGCTCTTCCCCATGCGAGAGATCTCAAGTTCGAGTCTCCCTATAGTGGTATCTTCATGTAAGTGAATAGGAGTGAACTCCCACTACCTACATTAATTATATCGGTACTAATCTAGCCGTTAAAAAAACATCACCTACAATTGAGTTTAGTATATACGTGGCCACATAGTTTTAAGTGCTAACTTATTGTCTTTGTTTCTTTATTGAGTTCGTTAATTTATATCTTTGGCATTATACATTTATATGCAAAGGGAATTGATTTGTACATTCAAAAAATTGATTGAGACACTTTATTCTATGCATTACATAGTTGTATCAGAGTTCACACAGTGCTTTATCTGCTTGTACAAAAGTGTGCAAATCACCTCCATACGTAAATGATTGTTTTATTGCTTACAATTGATCGATCTCATTAGTTCTTTTAAGGTAGCAAAGTATCATTACCATGAAAGTTTTATTTTATACCACGTAGGCTAAGGTCCTGTTTGTTTAATTTTTTTATTAAGTCCTGTAAAATTACAATGTCTTTCTAGATATATGTTGTCTGTTTGTATATATGATATATAACTGTTTGTTTTATGTGCCTAATAGTGTGTCTTAATTAAAGAAAATTACTTTTATACCCCGAAACACAGTTGTGTGTGATTATATGCGAAAAAATGGGAGGGTAAACATGTAAAATTATGATTTAAGTCATGGACTTAATATGTAGACCCTCCTCCTCATGAATTTTTCTAAAAAGTCATTTGTTAATTTTAAGCACAAAACAAACAAGTCTTTAATGACTTAATTAATTTATCAAATATTCAATTAAAACTCATTAAGTCTTTATCAAACACTACATAACTGGCTAAGCCATTAATTTATAGAACTTAGTTGGTATCTATATTGAGTTTTAGTTTGTGGAGTAAAGATGAGTTGGATGACCTTTTTATATTTGGATAACCTTGATCGTGAGTAGATGATCAACAAAATTACTCGTTTGAATTGCGTACATGTCTTTTTAAAAAGCTCATAATTACGTATATATCCGAGGCAAAAAAATTTATACTCTAAAGGAAAACGTCAAATAGGAAATTCGTATTTTAAAAAAAATCAAATCATACTTTATTAGGAAATAATTGAATTATTATTATTGTTATTATTTTTAAAATATTTAAGAAAAAAAACTTAAATATTTCCAGATTTAGTAAAAAAAATATATAAATTCGTTTTTTTCTTCTAAAATTTGAGTACAAAAGTATACGTGTCAAAATTATAAAATATAAAACTTTGAAATAGCGGGACTAATCTATATAATCTCTAGGGGTTAAAACAGAAATTTTGAAAAACAAAATCATAATTAAATACAAACTCTAAATATATTTTAAAAATCCCCCCTTTGATAAGAAAAAATAAAAAGTCGACCAAGAAACTATAATTTTACCAAAACAAAATCAAAGTCATCAAGTAACAATCACGTTTGTGAAAACTCGACTAGACATTGAATGGGAACTATGGGCGCAGAGATTAATGAGCTCTATCCCCAATAATAAACTGTTATTTTGGTGAAACATTAGATAAAGCAGAGGTTGCATGTCCATACGATTACAAAGTTGTAGCAGAAAAGAAGTCGTTTGTAGCAGCAAAAGCTAATAAAGAAATCGATTGATGAGAATGGCTGAAGAAGCGGAAGCTTTCCTACATTTGTACCAACAGATCTACGAGAGATGTAAATAGTTAGCACGAAGAAAAGAAGCTTTGTCAAAAGTTCTTGAATGATGTAATTGGTTGAATGTATCTTTGAACACCATGTGGTCTTTTGTGTAATATGGTCAAGTCAGTCGCACCGATATCTAACTTTGAATAATAATTTTGAACTTTATATATTCTAAGTTGTTTCATTGGACCAAAGAGACTATCTGATAATCAAACAATTTTGCGGGATAGTGATAGAACGAAAGGGGATAATAGTTTATTATTAATATACTGCTAGAAATTAATTACATGCTAGAAATATACAAGCTTTTCTTATTTATCTCTGATGGAAGTTTTTGAATTTGAGGTTAATACTAGCTCAAGATTACTATCGCTGCAATGTGGCATTATGTGGAAGCTAGGAAGTCGCAGAATGAAGATGATCGGTCCAGCTCTTTGGAAAGTCTTAGTTGTTGTGAGGTCGGAAGTATCTCCACGCAACAAACATTGTCCAATCAGATAACGCATGCAATAGAAAGTTGATTTTGATCATAAAGTGATATGCAAAGAATACTTGATCTACCAACCATATAAATCAGGCAAGCTTTAGATTACTATATTTATAGTTTTGTTATACTTGAATAATTTACATCAGAATATATTATATGCATGACAAAGACCATGAAATGATCATTATCCTAAGAACCATACAAGAAATGAATCAATCTCACTTCTTGAACTTCGGGCTGCCAAGAAAGGGTTGTATCTTCCTTAGGAGGGGTGAGGGTTGTAGTCCCAGTTGGGTGGTGGTTGTGTTACTTTTTCTAGTGGTGAGGGATGTCCATGGCTTGTTCGCTTTGGTGCAAGAGCCGGGTTAGGCCTGCAACAAAATGGCCAACGGGCGGCACGACTCGCCATGGCTCGCGCCAATGGGTGCTTTGATTCGAGCCGTGGTTAACAGCCACGCCAAGAAGCTTAAATTTTTTTTATTTGTTTATTTTTTTTATTTTTTTCTTTTTTTAAGAATTTCTATGCGAGTATAGGGGGTGTTATGCGGGAATATTTCAAGAAAAACAAGTACCATCAAAATCATAATTTTACGCCCTTATAAAAATCCTTATAAATACCCATTTTTATTTCATTACTTCGCACACACTTACGAATACCTGCTTCTACTTCACATTTTTCTACTTCTCTATATTTTTCACTCAAAAAAAAAAATAATCCCAACTCTCCCAACCTGTGCCAACCTTAACCAAATTGGATATTCCGGTACGCGTTACACGACTCTCACACCGATGTTGGTAAAACCGCAACCAAAAATGTGTCGGTAGATATGAGTCGATATTCTTTATCGAAAGTATCCGTTGACAGGGACTATACTACTAAAATTTGTTAAATAGACCACTCAACCGGCATTCAACCTAAATGCCCTTTACTATCTGCAATCCAATATTACGCAGATACCTCTAATTTAATCTATAACAAGGAGTAATCTATTGAGTCTTCTCAACATTCGCTTAGTAAAGGAATCAAATGCACCATGACAAATCAACATCGAAACAATTTAACCAACACATGATTCTTCACGCCACCTCACCTTGTAACCCACTCCCACATTCAAAAATTGTTTTTTATTCATCATCGACAGCCAAACAAGATCGCACCACCTTGAAGTCGAACGATAACTTCGAAGATGAAGTACGAGCTCTTTGGTGTTCCTGACCCGACGTCGAAGCCTTGTCAGCCGCGGCGTCTCCGTTGTTTGAAGTCGTAGGCCCAGCAAGAGAAAGAAATAGAACAAAGAAAAAAGATGGCAGCGGGTGCACGTAACTTGAGAGAAACAGAGAGAAAAAAAAGATTCGGAGAAGCGTGTGACGCGTAAGATAGGAGAGAGTTGCGATTTGGCGAACTGTGTGTGCAAGATTCAATGTTTTCACGGATTCCAAAAAAGAAAACCCGGGGTGGGGAAGGGAAATAAAGTCTTGTTGATCAAAAGCCGAAGTATCTTTTTCTGGGTACAAAATCCAAATGTGTACAATAATTGGAGGGGGAAGAAGAAAAGGCTTGTCACGCGAGGTGGTTACCGAAGAACAGTGAGTGGTGAGCGGGTAGAGTGCGGACTCCAATGTCTTGCAGCGGGGTCGGGTGGCTCCGTGGTGGATTGATCTGGTACAAGGTCACTTTTTTTCATGAATGGGGGGAAGGAGATGAAGAAAGAGAAATCATTGTTTTTGCATAAAAGGAATGTTGGTATGAAACTACGGCCTCGGTTGTCTGAATAGTTTAATCAATTGGTTGCAAGAAGTACCGCTGTTCTAGTGGGGGGATGGAGATATGATGCTTATCAGGTTATGTCGGAGGGAGTGCACGAAAACGATTGTATGATGACAACCGTGGGGGGTGAGTTTAAGCACCGGAGTATAGGTGCCTTGGGTCTTTTTTTGGAAAGGCTCCCATGAACATCAGTAGGCGACAAACCCCGATTCGACTTTGCAAAGAAGAGGGGAAATCGTACTGTTTGGGCACAGCAGACGATGACGAGGAACCAGAGCATTTTGGAGATGATGTATTTGACCAATCGAAACCACCGGCTCGGGTGATTGCCACAAGTCGACTTGCTAAAAGTCAAACGTGGCACGGAGAGAAGTTGTCTAACCTCGAGTTGCCGCTTCGAGCGCTCGGTTCAACCCGGGTCCGCCGTATCAAGCAATTCATGGGGAGTACATGTACGGTTTAGACCGCAAAAGCCAAATGATCCTCGTTCTCGAGAGAGAGAGTGAAAGACTGTGAAGGCTGGTTTTTTGATCCAAATCTCAGAAAGTGATTGGGAGGAGCTATGCGCTGTACAAAGTCGACACTGACGCGGGTTGGAATGCCGGCCGACGACCGCTAGCATCAAAGCCCAAAAGGCAAGAATCCTTGAGGAGCGCATAACCAGCCACCTTCAAACTAGTCGCGCTGTCTCCAAATTTATGATTTTTCTAATTCTATGCATTTTAATTTATGTCTTTTAAATTTGTGTCTTTTAATTTTTGTTTTTTTTTATGTATTTGTGGTTTTAATGTAATGTTTTTAATTTCAATGAATTTTTTTTTAGTTGTTAAATAATGGTGTATTTTTAAATAAATATGAAAAAGAAAAATTAAAAAAGAATTGCTATTTTTCTTTATTTTTATTTTTTATGTTTTTATGGCACCAGAGTTGGTGCCAATACCACTCTCCCACTGAATTTTGGTGTTATTTGGCATTCCATTTCTAGGTTCCAAACTCCATTTTGCTGACGTGGCACCACTTTTGGAGTTTGGCACCAAAAGTTTGGCACCACGACTCCCTGTGCTCTTACACTTGAGTGATATGTTGGCTACTTGGCTCTAATGATTTCCCCGTAGAATTGTAAGTCTACCTCTATAGCTAACTTTTAGAGCCAGTGACAGGTTTAGAACAACCAATATAGAGATCACGAGTCGCGGCAACTGGATAGCCCAGCATCTATCCGAAACAGAAAAAAATGCGCTACTAAAAGTTTTACTGCTATTTTTTTAAAGAAGTTCATACATGTTTAACAAATTGTTGTATCAACGTGTATACCATAGAGAACTTTTTTTTCATCTTGGCAAGAACTATTAGGGTCTGTATTAGCATCATGGCAAGATGAGGTGGGTGACAGGATGAGACGAGTATGTTTTTAGTACGACTCAAAACATGGCTTTTCTCATACCGGGTCAGATTTATTCGGACCATATAGTGTAGTAAACTGTATTGATCTTTGAACAGAACAAAATTTCATGTGGGTGAGAGAATTAGTATCGGCTATTTTTTAGCCTCATAAGGTAGGCAACATATTATTAAGGTTACGCCTAAGCCTTTCTTTTCGTTTTTCAAACGCAATAATTGTTGGTGTAATGCCGTAATGGCATAGATTCGAATACACTTTCTCCTTGGTAAATGTCTAATATTCAATATATAGTGGATGTGTTTGTTAAGAATCGTCAGACTATATTTGTCATTGTGTGACAAATTAAAATGGATATAGGAGGAGCTAAACTAAAGTCACAGATGAAGCAAACATATTAAAGGAATCCACCTAAGGTTTCGGTGAATTTACTTAGTTAATCTAATTAACTTTGTTTTTAGATCTTCTTAACCAGAATCAACTCTGATCGAAAGCAAAAAAGACGAAGATGAAGCCAAGGCAGAAGAGAAAGATGCACCAGAAACCAAAGAAGTGAACGCAAGTAGACAAGAAGTTCTTCTTAACAGCAAACAAAAGAAATCAGAAAATAAGAGAAGAAAAAAACCCAGCAAATCTGCTGCAATGAAAGAAGACGTGCCTAATCACTTTAAGTTCGATTACAAGGGAAAACAACTAATTAACACCATGGATTTGTTGAGGATGAAGATGACAACGAGGATGGTGAGAAGCCTGAGATAACTATGGAGTCTAATCAGGCTGAAGCGACAATATAAAACTAGAAGTATGTATTTTAGTTTTGCATAAATCCAGTATATTGGTAAAACGTTGACATGTGAGAATTGTACGATCCATTTATTTAGTTTGACATCTTTTGATTAACCAAGATTTGTTTCCTTTTTTGTTTGAACGGATTTATTATTTATATTTGTTTTCTTTTTTCGGGTTACACATAAATTAATTTTCAAAGTTGCATTACTTTAATCCGTATTTCTTTCTTAAAGTAACGGTTTAGATTTACGTATTGCTGCAGCAAGGGCCGTTTGGTTGCTGCAGCATGAGCGTTTGGTACTGAGTTTAGTGCTGCATGTAGTGGAAGTTGGCTGCTGTATAGGTAGTGGAAGTTGGCTGCAAGTTTGCTATAATGCAAGTCGGCAGGTAATGGAAGTTGGCTGCAAGTCTGCTATAATGGAAGTTGGCTTCAAGGGTGCTATAATGGAAGTTAACTGCAAGCCTGTAATGGTATGCATTGTTTGGTACTGAGTTTAGTGCTTTGTGTTTTGTTGCTTTGCAATTAGCTAATCATGAAAGATTCATCAATATCATTAGCAACAACAACAATACATGTTAATCACATAAGCAAACATGAAAGATTCAACAAAAACTAGCAAAATGAATCAGTAGTGGTAACTTGCAAAATAATCATTTACTTAAAAACAACATTGAACCCAAAATAACCACAGGGTTCTGGTGCATGTATGTAAGTATGTAACTATACATGTTTTTATTTGAGTTACGTATGCACAAGTTTGGCGCTTCAACTTTAGCCATCGTGTCACCTGTAGCCTCCCTCTTTAGTTCATGGTCACGTCATCCCAAATTCATTTCATTTGTATCGATCCTACATGTACGTATAAACAAAACAATCAATATAATGATTATTTTGGTTAAGAACGATAATGATAAATAAAGATCATCAATATTAACTTCATTGCAAGGTAGAGTTAGAACTTAGAACTAAAAGCAGAAGCACTAAACTAAGTATAAATTCAAGAGCTAATAACATTATGAGCAAGTAAAAGTTAGACATGATGTAATATGTTTATCGTATCAAATGACCATCACATTAAGCAAATTACATTACATATAAACATTGATATAAGATGTTTTTAAAAGGATTAATTTCATATATCACCTTACTTTGAACATTAATTTCATATATACTCAAAGTGCAACTCATGAATGCATAATGTACAATGTTTTTAAAGCATGTTTGAGTATATATGAAATTTCCATCATTAAGGAGTTGTTTAAAAAATAAAATGAATAACATAATTTACGACTAAGAGGCGAGATCCTGAAAAAACAATAACATATTAAAGAACACATCCTAGTCATCCATTTTATTCCTCCCATATTCCATCTTTTTTTTAAAAACAACATATCTTGTAAACGGTAAATCGTCAAACTACGAAAAATACACCATCGCGAAGAGAATATTTTTATCTTTCATTAAACGATCACTTTCATATACTTTCGATGATTTTTAATTGTTGAAATTTTCGTCCAGAAAAATCACACGTGATTTGTAAAAGCACTTGTGATTTCTTTTCTAATTTTTTTTGTTTTGATTTTATTACAATATAAATAAGTTATTATTATTATTATTATTTATTATAATTTATTTCTAATTTATTTTATTGTTTTGAGTTTATTCTACAATATAAATTAAGTATAACTTATTATTATTAGATAATTTATTATAATTTACATAGTAGGTGAAAGACAAACGCACACTCAAGGCTTCATAACCGTAGGCTCTATTTTTATTATTTTCTTATAACGCCAATTTTTTTTCCATCCTATAACCACGTATCTCGACCGATATATCTCACGAAATAATTGACCTCAAGGCGAAGGTCTTAGAACCCATAACCTTAGGGGTATGGTAGAGTTAAGCCCATAAACCTTAAGGGGGTGTTGGAGATAAGAGTAACCGTCACATGAACAAGTATAGTATACAACTAATCTCAAAGGCCTTGGATTCTAGCCCTTTAATTGAAAAGTTGATGTCTTATTTAGAAAACCAACATTTGTGGACTAGTGTTCTATAGCCAATACTGTTCATATAACACATTGGACTTCTGTTGTGTAGGCTCTATCGTCTCATGTTTTTAAAAAAAAAATGTATCAAAACTGGCGAAATTTTAGAGAAAAGATCACGTGACGTTTCACAAATGCCAATGTGGAATTTACACAATCAAAATGTGATTTCGACAAAAACACATATGATTTCACAAAGTCACACATGCATATTATTAAGTAATCACAGATATTTTATCTTTCTAGTATGGCGCTCATTTTCATATTCTATTCAATGAGATTTTTAGTGTTGAAAACGTGTTTGTAATATACACATTAGTGATTAAGGCTGTTTAAGAAATTCATTCAAATCTTGTGTATTCATAAATACGGCAAGTTATTTCACAAATATCACATGTGAGTTAACAAAGTAAAAAAAATTTTAATCACGTGTTATAGTTTTCACAAGTGCACAAGATGGCAATCCATTACAAGATGATGTAAGATTATGTTTGGGCGATGATCTCAAGAAAGCTCAAGATCACAGTCAAAGACAAGCGTAAGATGAATCAAAAGATTACTATCACAAATGTACAAGAGATCAAATGTCTACGAGCTAAAGACTGAAGTGATTAAAGTTTGGTATTTTCAGGGGTGACCTCCCTTAGGGGGAGATTGTTAGATATTAGAAAAAGACTCGGTCACCCCGTGTATTTTACTGTTTATTATAGCTCGTAGTTTAATAGTTAATAGTACATTTTTCGGTTTTAAGTCGGGTACGAATACCCGGTATATTGTAAGTACTATATATAGCCTCTTCCAACTTTGGAAGAGGCAAGCTAGTTATTATTTCATTTCATAGAAAACACTTTCTCTCTCTAAGATATTCTCTCTCAAGTGTTTCTCTCTCTAGAAACTAGCCAGATCCAAGAATCGACCCCGTGTTATGATATAGGATATACCACACTTGCCATCATCAAAGATTGTTAGTGCAAATATTACGATATTTAATCTATACGATCTCTTTATGTTTTGGTGATGACAAACATGTAACTTGTAATACGTAACGTAAAGTGCGCAAGTTACTCGTAATCACAAATTATCAATGCATACTTGCATCCACATCTCTCGACGTCTCAAGTCTACATCAACACCGATATTTGTTTGCACCCGACGTAAATCACGTAAGGTATGTACAAAAAACATTAAACTTGTAGGATGATCAAAGAAATAAGTTTTTGTCTTAAACTTTATATTTTTATAAATATAACAAAACTATTTCTCAAAAATTATTTAGACAAATTATTTTTGAATTACAAAGAAATGTTTTATTTGGTAATTATTATGAATTTCAAAATCTGGTCATTTCCCCCTAAAACAAGTGTCACTTTCACCTGATTTCACCTTCACCACAAAAAGACAAAAACAAAGCGTCTGTCGGGGCGGTCCCTTAAATAGGCCGACAACCCCTTTAAATACCGGCAGCCCCCTAATATATCTGGGACCGCTGGTTCCTGACTGGCTGTTTTTAGCTCCTATAAATAGTGGGTCACTTTCAACTGTTTTAACAGCCCTTTTGCACGAATTTCTTTTAGTTCTTTCTCTCTCTAGATTGGTTTTGGAGTTTGTGGTTTAGGTGTTGGTGTTGATTCCTCATCTTCATCATTACTATCGAAATTAATAGGATTCTGAGAGTTATTTTGAAGTTCATTTAGGTTAGTGGGTGGGTCATAGGTTTTACCACTTCGTGTAAATACGGCATTTACGTGCTCATTTCGAGCTTGCGGCTATTGGTATTGGTTAGATGGATTACCTTGAGGGTTTGGTTGAGTGTTACTTGGAAGAGATCCAGAAGGTCGAGCAGATTGTTTGTCAGCAAGTCGGTCGAATTTTGCTTCTAAATTTTAGATCGAGGCTTGATGGTTTTTAGTTGTTGTTTTGAGTTTGACGTATCTTTAACAAAATCATTTGTTGATTGTTGAGATTTTTATGAAAGTGCAATAATTACTTTGAAGGTCAAATGGTTTTGTCATCAAGTTGAGCATCATAGTTTCAATTTTAATCGTTTCTTCTGCTTGAGCGTTAATTATCGCGATTCGAATCACGGTCGTGACAATCATTGTAAAAATGTGTACTTCAGAAGGTTTGCATGAATGTTGCTTCTTCTTCGCGAGACATGGGTGTGTCATCATCGTTATAATCTGTGGTTGATTGATTACCTCTACAGTGGTTACATTTGGAACAAGATTGGATTTCATTGTTCTGAGCATCTATTTTCATGGTCATGGCATCCATTCTTGCCATCATCAAAAAAGGAGAGATTGTTAGTGCAAATATTACGATATTTAATCTATACGATCTCTTTATGTTTTGGTGATGACAAACATGTAACTTGTAATACGTAACATAAAGTGTGTAAGTTACTCATAATCATAAATTATCAATGCATACTTGCATCCACATCTCTCGATGTCTCAAGTCTACATCAACACCGACATTTGTTTGCACCCGACGTAAATCATGTAAGGTATGTACAAACAACATTAAACTTGTAGGATGATCAAAGAAATAAGTTTTTGTCGTAAACTTTATATTTTTATAAATATAACAAAGCTATTTCTCAAAAATTATTTAGACAAATTTTTTTTGAATTAAAAAGAAACGTTTTATTTGGTAATTATTTTGAATTTCAAAATCTGGTCATTTCCCCCCCTAAAACAAGTGTCACTTTCACCTGATTTCACCTTCACCACAAAAAGACAAAAACAAAGCGTCTGTCGGGGCGGTCCCTTAAATAGGTCGACAGCCCCCTTAAATACCGGCGACCCCCTAATATATCTGGGACCGCCGCTTCTTGACAGGCTGTTTTTAGCTCCTATAAATAGTGGGTCACTTTCAACTATTTTAACAACCCTTTTGCACGAATTTCTTTCAGTTCTTTCTCTCTCTAGATCCTACTAAATCTCTCTAAATCTCACTAAATCTCTCTAAATCTTTGATCATTTAACTTTTTCAATCTTGCTTAAATGTGATCCAATCTTCTATCATTTCCTTCTTTCCTCAAGTGCAAGAGAAGAACTTCAGTCATCTTCAAGATCCAAAGTTATGTAGTCTAGTTAGTCCATTTGTAACATTTCTTACATATAGATCGAGTCCATGTCTTCCAATCTTTAATAGTGTGTAGATCCAAATGATGTATATATTTGGATGAGTTGATTGTGGGTTGGTTAGTATTTTAGGCCTTAAAATACATTGGTGAAGTGGTAGATTGGTTCTAGCTAAGATTAGGACTCGACATCTAGCTTAGTGTCGAAAAATAATGTAAGCGACGCAGTTTACGTGTTTAGGCCATAAAACACAAGGTTTGTTATGTTGACCACAAAACATAACGGGTTTGGTTGTACTCGAAGAAGAACTCGACATCTAGCTTAGTGTCGGAAAATAATGTAAGCAACATTATAAGGTTTTCTCCGCCGAAAGGGAGCTTGTTGATTAGTGAAGTAACTCTTGGGTTGGATACTCGGGGAGTGGAGTAGGGCGAAGAGGAGCTTCGTGACCGAACCACTATAAATCACCGTGTTCGGTTTGCATTTTCTTTTACCTTTCTCTTTGCTTATGTCTTTACATTTATCGCTTTACTTTTACACTTGCATTGTGCTTATGATTGTGTGAATTGTTGTGTATGTTGTATTAGCCATGGTTGTGTAGCTCTTTGTAGTAAACATTGTGAGTGTGGAAATATTGATAGAATATGCACTAGTTATTATAAATCTATTATCGACACTTCTCATATTGCGTCAAACTTGATTGGTGATTTGATACAAAAGATCTAGTCCGAAAAACTTCTTCTGGAGGCGATCCTATAAATCGGGCGGCCCCCTGATGTACTAGGCGACCCCCTTATATTTATGGGACTGCCGGTAGAGAGTGATGTAATTTTGTAGTGACTAATCTAAAGTTTTTTAACGGAAATGTATTCACCCCCCTATGGTTTCCACAATTAGTATCAGGAGACACGTCGTTATAGTTTTCAAAACAAATGGTTTTAAAATAGAGTACGATCCATGTATCAAATTACCCATGAAGGGGGATTAAATATGAAAAGTGTTTTGTTGCTTGATTCGTACTAGTTTTGTTGTTAAATATACCTCGTATACTAGCTTGAATAAAAATATTCTCAAAAAGATTGGAAGTGTTAAGATACGTCTTTGTAAGTCCTAGGAGTAAAAATGATGTCTAAAACACGTGTTTTATGTGCTGGAACAACTCCCTGAAGTCCTATGTCCCTACATTAAGTTACCAAATGATTTTATGCGAAAAACGTATTTTTAGGTCACTAGTGGCGGTCCCCTAATTGTTCGGGAGGCCCCTAATATATCTGGGGGCCGTCACCTTTATGGGGGCCGTCTGTCTGTTTTGACAGATTTTGGCAAACTTCGAAAAATCATATAAAATCAACCGTAAGTCCGTAGAAGTCGTGCCACCCGCCATTTTAAAGATAATTGAGTATACTTTCATTTAAAAGAACTTCCAAGACTTCATTTAAAATTTAAATAAGTCAAAAATGCAAAATACTACATAGCGGTCAAAACATTATGTTTCGTTTTAACGTAAAACTTGTATTTTACATTTTCCTTCGTGGCAGACATTTCTAGTTGACGTATCTTTGAAAAATAGTGTATTTATCCTTTTAAAATATTGATCTCAATTAATTTTTAAAATGGAAAGGAACTATTTTATTTTCAAATAAAATCAAGCTAAGTATACATCTTTATATCTAATACACAAAACGACGACGAATATCTTTATGTGCATGCTAAATAATTATGTGTATTTACTTGTATCCTAATTTTGCTAGTAGATATTATTAAGTGGGCATTTCTACTTGTAATTGAGCTAGTTATATATCTAAACACATACATATGCCATGTACACTATTTATTTGTTAATAATCTTCCAGATTATGCCTAATTGGAATTTTGTTAAATTTCTTGCATTAAGTTGTGAAATTGTTTATGTATTCCATATAGGCATAGATAGCTATATTTACAAATGTTACATAAATATATTGTAAATCTTTTTGAGTCTAGTAACCTTCTTAGGATTGAGAGTTCAGTAGTGTATTAAGTTGGAAAATAATATCCTTAAAGCTCATATGTTAAAATCCGTTACTAAAATATTCCAACACATTAAACTCTCTTATCCAACAAGATTTTGTCTAATATCTTATCTTTGTCTTGCTTTGTTTGACCTTGGATTGGTTTTTAGACAAAAGAAAGAAAATATCTATTAATTACATTATTATTTAAGTAAAGAAATGTACTTATTTTTGTTAAACGTGCTTGTGCTGGCCAATTGTTCTAACACAACACACAATTATATTCTTTTTATTAAATTATTATGTATTTTACTAAGATGTGCTGTTGTATTATAAATGTTAGAAAAATTCTTTCATACACTAATAAAATGTCAAAAACTATATGCAAATATGCATACAACAAATAGTTTTTCGCACAAAGCTAAAATATATGACAATATTGATAGTAAGAAATTAATTTTCATCATCTCATCAATCTCACACTACAAACTAGTCTTAGGATCAATCGGAACACACTATGAAATCTTTATTTGTCTTCTTTTAAAAGAGGGTTCGTGAGGGTAAGATAGTTTTTCGAATTATATATCAACTTATTATTCCTAAACGATGTTTGATCTTATTATCGAATCTAATTGACAAGTTTTCGAGTATTGGATTCTCATTTGTTTAGCTTTAAGATTATATCAAAATATAACAAGAGATATTATCTTAAACCTACATACTCAATCACACTCGATTGTGTGGAAATAACGGCATCCCTTTCCTATGCTGATAAGAATAGGCAATTCGCGATCATACGTCACACTTGTGTCGTATGATGTCATATTGAGTATACTTATCCAATAGTTGTGTTTAAATATTTGGAAATATATGCATAAATACTAATGAAGTAGGAATTGTCGACTTAAATTGTTTTGTCCAAAATATTCAATTAATTTACCTTGCAATGCAATTGGTAAAGTCGTCATCTCCGAAAAGCCAAACATGAGCAAATGCACAACATATGTAACTTCGCTCAAACAATTCAAAAGCACAACTCAAAACTCAAACTATCTTCTCATCAAAACTCTCTCTTACTTTACCAAATAAGCATAATATTTTTTCTTCACCAAATAAGAACCCTTTAACCATATAAGGTTAGGATTATGAAGAATTGAAAATATTCCATAAACCATTTTTGTGCTTTCTTTATACGGTGGATCGTAAAAAAGAATTTCGATATGAAGATTATTATTATTCAATTGATAACTCAATTCACTATTCAATCTAATTACAAAATTGGAATATGAACATGAAATCGAGATTAGGATTTATCTAGATCACAGAAATATCAATCAAATGACCATAGATATTTTTTGAGTCTACATGTTTAACCATCCTCGGTTATTACATGAAATCACAAAGTCGATTGTAAGACAACAAGATTAGTCATCAAATTATAACTCACACTTGCAATAAGATGTCTCATTAAGTCTAAAGTGTTTAAATGTTTGTGTTATTAGCTATGGTCAAATTATACATGCTAAACTTAACACACTCTTAGTAGGATTGACGACTTTTAAATTTCATCGCGGAAAACCTCTTAAATACTCCAAACTTGTTAAGAGCAAGTCTTGGATTGGTCATTATCAAAAAATCAATCAAAACCCTTTAACTTATATAAGTATTCTCTTAATAAACCAAAATGTAAACACCCATCTCCAATAATGGAAAATGTTCTTTGCCCAAATTTTTCCACCTCCATGGATCAATGGATCTTCGTCTAGATTCATCCTCGGGTTAGGTTTGATCCGCCTATAGCATTTAGATTTAAAACATCTACTCTTTGACCAATTCTCTGCTTTAAAAGTTATAATCATACATTTAACTAAACTTTAGTTTTAATCATCATTATTTATATAAAGAAAATTCACTAAGATCTATTGAGGTAAAAACCTAATTGGAGTTCTTCTAGAAAGAATTGCAAATAAAGGTGCATTATTTGAACATCTCATTTTAAAGCATTTAACATTGTTACTCTTAAGCATACTCCTACGTTCTAGATAACTCATTCTTCCTCTTAACCTACATACAACTTGCTTTGCTTCTTTATTTAACTTAGTATTTCTACAACATCTTGATTAGGATTTATGCGCAACCGAAATTAAAGCTGTTAGTTGAGTCATGTTAGGCCTCTATGAAAAGATACTACAAAATTTTTATCTTTGCTCTACACTCATTAGGCAAATATAGGAATTCTTATTTGTTCTACATATGAATGACTACTGGAGAATCTATTGCACTAGAAATTCAATTGGACCTAACGGTTGAATTGCTTCCAAGAGTTGAAGTTGGGTTCATGGTATAATCCCGTTAATAAGGGTTGTGTTCAGCCTGATCTTAGTGCTCCATCCACTCGTGTTAGTCTCAATTCATTCTCTAAATTTGATTAATAGGCTCTTCTTAAATATGCTAATGATCGGTATACATTGAAAGACATTGTATTTCATTAGGAGTGCACTCTAAGAAGTAGAGATTAGATTTCTCTTTGTAATCTAGACTATATTGCCATTTCCATATGTGCTTTGAAGGTTGCAAGATGATAACGTGCTCCCACTGAGAACTTCCCCTGATTCGGACAAAAAGGATTTCCATAATGGCATTATATGCTTTCATGTTTATCTTTAATGCTCGACGTTTATGTGCTTAGCTATTTAAATTGCATATTTATTATAAGGGCCTATTTGTCTTTTTCATGTAATTGAGATAAAATATCTTTATGTTATTATAAGAAAAACACATGACTCTTATATGCTACATGCTAAATGTTTAACATGATGATTACATTTAAAATTATCATGCTTTGTTTACGTCATCTTACATGACTTACATTGTTAATGGCGCACTACACTATGTTAGGTTATGTGTGAAAGAGTAAGGTTTAAGATGTCATACTGTCTTACTCATTAAGCTTGTTGATTATTGTGTGTGATTGCATGCTTACGATAAACTTGCAATGATTATATCTATATGTCTTATATGACCACCATGTATATATTTCTCACACTAGAATATCTTCTTCCGCGTCGAGTCACTAATCTAAATTTTCAAAGAGTCGCCAAAAATGGTCTCTTAAAAATCTCTTAATAGTTCTTCACTCACACACTCTTTGATCATTGTCTCCTTTCTTCCAAATATCTACTATTTCGTCATAGTAATGCTTAGATACAAACTAACGTCCTCATTGTAGGTTTGACAATCTTACAATATTAGCATCGAAATATTCATGATCTTTACACTGCTAATGGCAAACGTTTTTAAAGGTCAAGTATCCAAAAATTACTGTTCAAGCCGTTTAACAAACATAAGTTAAAAAACGGCTCTCCTTTTTTTCGACCCAAAACATTCTTTTTTTCGACGAATAAACGTCTTTTGTGTTTCAATCACACCTCTTCTTTCTCACTCAACCACGCTTCTTTAACGATAGAGATGGCTAATCTCTTTCCTCCACTATTTCCGCTACCACCTTTAAGATAACCGTATACCTCGTCGTGTGATTGTTCTATGAACATTTCGCAATGCTCGAGAAGAGCTACATAACCTGGAGTTGTAGTTTATTGTACGTTAACCACCATCCATCTTGACATTGTCAAGCTCGTCACCTTCATCCTTGTTTGTTTTCTTTATTATTATTATTATTATTTTCGCATACGAAACACACCGAAGATAACATCGCCGAAATTATTTTTCCTTTTCACCTCAAGCTGGTTGGTTTCTAATATTGATCTTCGTATTTTTATAAAAGTATTTATTATCGTAAACTCGCGAAATTCATAACTCCTTCGTTATTAATTGAAAAATTACGATTCTTATTGTTTTGGAATCCTAAAAATATGTGTGATCTGAGAAAAATAACCAACCTTATATATCAGTAGTATTTTGTAACTTGTTTTTATAAAATTTCTTTTATAAAACCGTTTATTAACGTATAACTTGTAAACTACGTATCTTCTTCGTTATTAATCCGTTTTTCGAGTTTCTTACCTTTTTGGAATCCTTATGAGATGTAGTATTTTATAAAAATATAAAATAAATAAGTTAAATTCGAATTCTAAACAGCAAGTTTTGAAGTTTTCTTTAAAAACATGTTTAAGCTTGTTTTTATAACTTTTAAGCTTAACCACTTTGTTACAAGTCCATTACAATACTTATCATCACATGTCTTACATCCTTAGGGTCCCTAATTCATCATTTGTCCATATATTGTCCAAGAATCACAAGATCCAAATGTGTACACACTTATTTATCCATGAACTTTCATAAGTATACTTTTTAGTTAACTTGTTTACATATACTTTTTATACATAACCAACACTTGTACATTGCTTATACTTCCATTATAACATGATATGAACATTCATACAACATATATAAAAGTTTACCAAATCATAAACAAGTGTAAAAATCCATTTTTACAAGTAAACATGTTCTTAGATGGTGATTAACTACATAAACATCATATATGCATAAAATCACAAAAGTAAAGAGATTAAGGGTTTTAGGTGACCTTAATATGATGTGTGGTGATGATCAACAAAAGCTAAACCCTTGTTTAGCAACCAAACCCTAACTTGCAAGACTTGAAAACCCTAAAAACCAATGAAACCCTAATCTTGCTTCTTGCTTAATTAACCCTTGTAAACCTTAAACCAAACCTTCAAATCACCTTAGGTTATCTTAGATATCATGTAGGAATGTGTGAAAATGTTGTAGATAATTGTTGTATGGATTTTGTAGGTGTTTGTGATGTTGTCGTGGGTTTTGGGGAGGAAAAGGGAGAAAGAGTGTATTTTTCACTTAGTAAAATGGAAGTGTATGTGTTTCTTACTTGCACTAGCCTTATGTACCAAGAAGACTAGTCAAAGAATGCCTAAGGAAGTCCAAGACATATTGAGGGATTTAAGGGAATAGTGGTCAAGTTTACTATTAGAGCTAGTAAGAAAAATAAGCCATGGTTCCTAAAACTAGAGATTATCCCATGAAAACAAGGAGTAGTGTTTTCTATGATAATATCTTTGTATATATCCATCCATATCCGGTTTTATATGTATATAGGTGATGTTATTTTGTGAATTTTGAGTATTGGGTATAATTGTGGGTATTTGTTGAAGCGTAGAAAAGTTTTGGTGGTTCCGGGTATGCCTAAACGTATTTTATCGCAAAACATAAACGTTTTACGTTACCAATAAAAAATACAATGAACAAAGTTAATAATTATCCTCAAAATAATTACTTAACACTTACTTGATGTAAACATTTAATTGTTTGATGCCCGTTTACATTGAATGATTATTTTTAGCTTACGCGATTTAACTTAACGATTACGATTTAAAAGCAAATGCGTACAATTCTAAAAATACATAGTGAATTTATTGACGTTGTAAGTAACCCTAAAACACGGGGTGTTATAGTATCCCCCTGTTAAGTGAGTCTTGTCCTCAAGGCTTAAGACGCGGCACTTGACGAAGGTGCGGTCTTTGTGAAGAGGTGTAGATATTTCTTCGTGAATTGATCTTCGCGTTCCCATGTAAACTCAGGGCCTCGCCTAGATTTCCATCGAACCTTGACAATTGGGACATGGCTTCACCTCAATTGTTTGACTTCACGATCCATGATTTCAACCGGTTCCTCGACGAATTAAAGCTTGTCATCAAAATGTAGTCCATCTAACGGAACAACTAATGGTTCGTAGGCATAGCACTTTTTTACGTTGGATACATGAAATGTATTGTGAATCCTGCTCAGCTCTTCAGGAAGCTCAAGCTTGTATGCAATAGATCCAACCTTTTCTAACACCTTGAATGGTCCAATGTACCTAGGGTTCAACTTCTCCCGTTTGCCAAAACGTACGACCCCTTTCCAAGGCGAAACTTTAAGGATAACTTTATCCCTAACTTGGAAGTCTATCGGCTTACGCTTTAGATCGGCGTAACTCTTTTGCCTATCGCGGGCGGCTTGCATCCTTTGCTTGATCTGGATGATCTTCTCTGCTGTTTCTTGAACTATTTCCGGACCAGTAAGTTGCGCTTGTCCAACCTCAGCCCAGCACACAGGTGAAAGACACTTTCGACCGTAAAGTGCTTCAAATGGTGCAGCCTTGATGCTAACGTGATAGCTATTGTTATATGAGAACTTGTCTATTGGAAAATGGTTAACCCAACCCTTTCCAAAGTCGATCGCACAAGCACGCAACATATCCTTGAGAGTTTGAATAGTTCTCTCGCTTTTCCCATCAGTTTGCGGATGATATGCAGTACTCATGTCCAGGTTAGTACCCAAAGCTTTCTGAAGTGACCTCCAGAAATGTGATGCGAATCTAGGGTCATGATCACAAATAATTGAAACAGGGATTCCATGCCTCGTGACCACTTTTTTTAGGTACATTCTTGCCAGTTTCTCTAGAGGATCAGTTTCCCTCATGGGTACAAAGATTGCAGACTTAGTAAGTCAGTCGACAATCACCCAAATAGTGTCATAGCCTTGTGATGATTTAGAAAGCTTCATGGCAAAATCCATAGTGATATTGTCCCACTTCCATTGAGGTATATCGGGTTGTACCAACAATCCTGATGGCCTTTGGTGTTCGGCCTTGACTTTAGCACATGTCAAACATTTGCTAACATAGGTGGCGATGTTGACCTTCATATTGGGCCACCAATATAGCTTCTTCATATCCTGATACATTTTGTCAGAACCCGAATGAATAGAGTATTTTGACTTGTGGGACTCGTGCATGATCACGGTCCTCAAATCGCCATAACATGGTAACCAACTCCTGCCATTTAAGCATAAAGTTCCATCCGTATGGGGTTCCAACTTTTCTGTTCTAAGCTTCTCCGGATCCTTTGAATTTTCAAGCAACATACCTCCAACATCTTCCTTTTTGATGTTCTCTGGTTTCCGTGCTTCAGTCTGAGCATCCAAAATTTGTTTAGGGAGATTTAAACCTATAGTCATGACTAAGGCTCAAACCCTTAATGGTGGTTCTCGTTCCTTCCTGCTCAAGGCGTCAGCGACGACATTTGCTTTCCCTGGGTGATAACGAATCTCGCAATCGTAATCACCAAGCAACTCTAACTAACGACGTTGTCTCATGTTCAATTCCTTCTAATCCAGTATGTGTTGTAAACTTTTGTGATCAGTGAACATGATACACTTGGTTCCATACAGATTGTATCTCGAAATCTTGAGAGCGAACACTACTGCTCCAAGTTCTAAATCATGAGACCTAAAGTTCTTCTCATGAATCTTCAGTTGGGGTGATGCATAAGCAATCACATTCTCTCTTTGCATTAACACATCGCCCAAACCTTTGATCGAAGCATCGCAGTATACGATAAAATCTTTGTTTCCTTCAGGTAAAGTCAGAATTGGTGCACTACACAACTTCTGCTTCAATAATTAGAACGCTGTTTCTTGTTTGTCACCCCACTCAAACTTGACCTTCTTCAGAGTATGCTTGGTCATTGGTTTGGCAATCTTTGAAAATCTTTTGATGAATCTTCGATAATACCTAGTAAGACCTAAAGTTTGACGAATCTCCATTGGTGACTTAGGAGATGCCCAATCTTTAATGGATTCGATCTTGGCAGGGTCCACGTGAATACCCTAGCTGTCAATCACGTGGCCGAGGAACTGTACTTTCGAAATGCAAAATTCACACTTGGAAAATTTGGCATACAACTCCTCTTTCTTAAGCAACTCTAAGATTAACTTAAGGTGGTCTTCGTGTTCTTGTTTTTTTTAATATATCAGAATATCATCAATAAATACAATCACGAATTTATCCAGATATGGTTTGCACACCCAATTCATAAGGTCTATGAATACGGCAGGTGCGTTTGTCAAACCAAATGGCATAACTTGAAATTCATAATGGCCGTAATGAGTTCTGAAAGCGGTATTCAGAATGTTTTCTTCTTGAACCCCCAGTTGGTGATAACCCGACCTTAGGTCGATCTTTGATTAGACACTCGACCCTTGAAGCTGATCAAATAAATCATCAATTCTTGGGAGTGGATAATGGTTCTTCACTGTCAGTTTATTCAATTCCCGATATTTGATGCACATTCGAAATGATCCATCCTTTTTCTTGACAAACAAGACCAGAGCTCTCCAGGGTGAGGAACTGGGTCTTATAAAGCCTTTGTCAGATAGTTCTTTCAGTTGCTCCGATAACTCTTTCATTTTAGAAGGTGCCAATCGATAAGGTGCCCGGGCTACGAGTGCAACACCAGGTATCAAATCGATTTGAAATTCCACTTGTCGAGTCAGAGGAAGATCCGGCAAGTCCTCAGGGAATACATCAGGAAAATCCCAGAAGATTGGTACGTCCTTGTTGGAAATAAATGACTTGTATAAACAGCAACAACTGGATCAGGAGGTTGGATAAAATGAAACAAATAATCAGCCATGTTTATTAGAGAGAAAAGAGATGAAATGGGAAGATGTGTGTGCTAGAGAGAAAACACACACACTTTCACCTTACAAAAGTGAGCTTCACCCCTCCATGGAAGTATGGAGGGGGTATTTATAGACCCGGGCTTTACTAGCTAAACTAACCCGACAGGACTATAAATGATAAATGTAATTCCAGATAAGTCACCATATTTTAGGGCTAACAATCTTCCCCCAATATGTGGACTTACGGAATTACTTACAATGTTCCTAACAAGTATAAATAACAACGTAATATAGTCTTCCAAAGCGCTTCCACAGCTGAACTTGTATTCCAGCTTGGATCTTCATTGTCTTTACTTGTTCTTGAACCATTGTAGTATGCATGAGTTGGATTAACTTCCCCCCAATCCATGCAGCATGTCTTGAAAACCTTTCTTCATAGACTCCTTTTTGGCGAAGTTTCTGAATCGGCTTCCCCCCAAACCAACATCCCTATCTTAAGCAGATTCTGAAACATTGATGTAGCTTGAACAATCTTCTACTTGTCATCAAAGTGCACAGCGGAATTTTGTAGAAGTCAAACCACACAAGCGACCACTGCTTCTTGTCATTAGGGCTTGGTGAATATTCGTTCGGGGGTGCATGCGAGAAATCAGCATTTGTTCTTCTCACGTTTGCATAATACTTTACAAACCATACTAAGCATTTTTAGGGCTAACAAACTTCCCTCTGGAAGTTGACATGGTAACATCAAAGTTAATTAAGTCCCGAATGTACACATTTTCCCCCATGATGGTTGCGAGCTCTCGGAAGCATCATTGTCGTGTACGTCTATCTACTCGAGAATTTCTTGTCATAAGCACAAATCTTGATATACAAAAGAATCATTACCCTCTTGACTTCACAAACCGTAGAGGAGATGAAGCAAGAATCAAGAACACTTGGTATAATCAAGGTCTTGTGAATGAATGTCATCGAAGAACTTTGAAGATTTTGCTTAGACTGTGAAGTATCTTTGTCTTGGAATAGCACAAAAATACCCGTGAGAAGTGCTGATTACATCTCAACCTTTAAACTCTCTGGCTAACTTACCAACCTCGTATTCTGTAGGCTATTGTCGTGATCACTTGGTGAAGTAAACCCGATATATCAAACTTGAAACTGAAGTAAAATCCCCCAAATTTGTTACTTAAGCTTGCACTATTATTGATTGAAGAACGGTGCAGAAGAGAATCTCTAAGTACCTTATACTCCATCAAAAGTATAAGAAGTACAACACCTCTTGAAATTATCCACATCGACATCTGCGTGTGACACTGAGTACTACAACGTAACTCCTTTAAGTGATAGTTGTCCAGGTCTTCATCCAACCACCCCTTGACCGCTGGAAACTAGATAATCCAAGACTTAGTCATAACTGTATACGTTCAAGCAAGTCATCAATTGATAGAAAATAGAAGAAAGTCTCGATGATGAAATAAGTAGACTCCTCTGTGAAATTCAACTTTAATCGTAAATAAGGGATACTAAATCAACTCCGTGATCACTTGTCATCGTAGTCCGAATCTCTAGCCGTTTGTCATTTATTGAATCTTTTCAGGATCTTTTTAGCGTAATGTATCATGTTTGTTGTTTGTTTGTTCAAGAATGTCGTTAACTAGAACAAATGGTATTTTGAATTGTCGTTAACGAATCCGCATTTGTCTAATTAAACTTGTCGTGAAAGTACTTTTCGCGTCTCGGCTTAATCCAAAAAAAATTACTAGCTTAAAACTAATAATTTTCGGATTAAAAATCAATCCAGCCCAAATTAAATAAGCCTTGGTCCAGCCCAACACCATTTAAAATTCGGCCCATGAGAAATTTGTATGAACCGGCCCCAAAAAAAACATCCGGCCCATTTTATTTGTCCAAAATACTCAGCCCATCCAAAAAACTTATAACTCGATATGCACAGACCCAATCCAAACTTTAATTAGGAAATTAAAGAAACCAATCCCTAATGTTTTAGTTACCCTAATCCCTAATAACATTTACAACCACCTCTTTCTTATATTCTCTCAACAAAACAATTCACGCCCCCATTTCCCTTTTTTTTCTTTCACCATACACAACAACCAAATGAATCAAATCATCATCTCACAATCGCGAATCTTTAAATATTCACCGAGTTACCATCATCCATTTATCCTATCTTATTTCAACATAACAAGAACAAGACATCCCTTATTCATTCTGCCAATGAATCTAACAAGAATGGTCTTCAAGATCCTTTTGTGGGTCTCAGGTAGGTTTGTTTTTTGAGTTCCAATCGAAACAAAGATGAGTTTATAACACGTGTTGTTATGAGACTATCTTTATATTCGAATATCAAATGGGTTTATCCCAACATGGATCTATGATGATTATTCAGTTCGTGTTCTTGATCTTTATTTGGTCATTGACATAATTATAACACACGAAAAAAGAATTATCTGAGATCATTTTATACATATATCTTTCGAGGAAGGAAATTGATTCTGAATTCAATGGGAGGAAAACACTTGAGATGGCTGATACTCAAAGTGAAAAATCATTCTTAGTCAAGGTCTTCCAGACACATCTCTCAACTCCTAAATCAAAAAAGACTGCAAAGGAGATATCTGGGATAATGTGGGAGATGATTATGCAAGGATCAGTTGGCCTCTTCAAACAAAGGAAGGAAGATCTGTTTGATGAGTATGACGCTTTCGTGCCACTTGAAACGAGTCCATTATGACATACTTTGTGCGTTTTCCCACCAAGCTTGTGAATGACATGAAGATTATCAGCTCGAAATCCTACTCATCTGAATGAACACTAAATTGTCAACAATCTTCAGCCTATTGGGGTAAGTATGTGTACTAGTGTTCAAACAGCACTATGGATATCTCAACCACACCTTATGTCTGATCTATACTAATCTCAAAGCTACGAGGGCTCATGCCAAAAGACTCTCAAAGATAACAGGGGAGGGTCTATAAGTATTTTGTTATTGATCATGGCCTATGTTGCTCACACCCATCTGCACCTGCTCTTTCATCACCTTTCAACTCTAGTCCTCAACTACTGCTCAGTCTCGAATGACGCTTTGATGGCACTTATGACTCAGCTTGTACTCTCTTAAGTGGTTTCCAAAGCAGTTTCCACCCACCAACAACCAGCTCGGACTTCTTCCAACTCCAAAACTCATGCTTACGGTGCTGTTTATGGTCAGATTGTTACTGAACCAATTCAGAGGGAAGGCTCCCGGTAATGTGGTAATACAGGTACTCGAGGCAAGGCAGGTGATATGTTACAACTGCAGAGGAGGAGGACATGTTGCTAGGCCGTGTAAAAACCCAAAGAGAAAGATGGGACTCTCAGTACTTCAAAGATAAAGCTTTGTGATGGAAGTAAAGAGAAAGGAAGATGTGTTGGATGCTGAGCTGAAGAATTCCTCGCTGATGTGGATGCACCGCACTTTATGACCACCTCAGGCACTGACTACCAAAAACTGTTCAAGCAATCATGAGGATGCATATGACTCGATGTGGTTGATAATGGCCCCATGTGTGTCGCTTTCATGGCCAACTTGTCATCCACCAGTGCCACCAACAGTCAAGTCAATGAGGTACACTCCAATAACAATGCAATCTGTGACAATGTGCATGATCAGTTGAGTCAGGAGATGCACCAGGATGAACATTTAGACTCCGATGCTGAGACTGAGATTGATGGAAATACGATCCCATTTCATAGGTATCTCTCTTGACACCGAAGCCCAAAATGTTCCATACTGAGGTATCTGCTGGACTATCTGATAGTTTCTTGTTGCCATTTAACTACTTGCCAAACTCACTAGACGGACATGCTAGGTTAACCCAGACAATTGTTTGGAATCGAGCCTTAAGAATGAGCTTCTTCAATGCAAGCAAGAAATTATATCGTCTAGATTACCCAAAAGGTCAACTTGTATCTAGAAAACAAAGTTCGACAGGAACAAGCCTAGTGATTTCAGCGTAACAAGCGTAACGCTTGAACTTGTGCAAGAAATCGATTTGCTTAAATCCACTCTTTCAGGAAAGAAAATCATTGCATTTTTACAATCTGAAAAAAGAAAAAAGATTTTTTCTCGAGATGAAAAAGGATCTTAGAAGGATAGTTATCTAGATGAATATAGTTTGTTTTAAAGAATGCTAACAAAGTTGCACTGGAGATATGTTGCAAGATTTAACATGCCAACAACAAACTATTCCTATGCTTCTAAGAAAGCTAAAGCCACAACCGCTGACTTGCACAAGGACCTCCTAGGTACTCGTAAACCAGGTCTTGGTTATATAGCCAAGCGAGCTCAACCTTACCCCCCCCCATGTCTTGTACGTGCTGATACACTTTTTCATCCGTACACCTTCCTGTTCGCATATGGGTAGTGAGTTGTCTTGGTACACCAGTGGTTGCATGAAAAGATGAGTCGAAAAACCAGGACACGTTTAGACCCGCAAACGGTTTCCTATGACAAGTTAATGCCCATTGATGTTTGTTCCTCCTAGAAGGAATGTCAAGAACAGGGTATTGTTTCCGCCATAACGTAAATTGCTAGTCACGCTAGTAAACTAACCACACCTGCTACTCCTTTCGTTTCATAAAAAGTCGGACTCAGTCAACTTCTGGCCAGTCTTCAAACAGTTAATGCTGCTTTTTCATCAATTTGAATGGTATCCTTAAAAGAAAGAATAATTAAAAAACCTGACTATGGTTCTGATTGGTGTTATGATTATGCAAAACAGTTTGTTGAACAACAACTGGTACCATTTTACGACCATTTCAAAAAACATATCCAAACTGCTAATGATACATCTTTCAAAGAGATAAGAGAATATGAACAAATTTTTGATAAATTGGAGGCGGAGTATGAACAATGTGTTCTTGATTAACAAGACCTGTCCTTAGAGAAGAAAAAACTTTTAATAGGAATGATTGCTAAATTGTTGACTGTTTAGAAAAGTATTCTGCTCTATTGTGTCTTACTTACCGATAGTGTTGTGCCACTAGTTCGAATTGCCTTTGCGAAGATCTTAGATCCCAAATGCGATAGCGATAGGGAACACACTAAAGTTCTTGAACTTGAAGCTGAGATTTCAAAACAGAAACAGCTGATTACTGAATCTGAAAAACGTTTTGCCTTTCTCGAACAGAATTATGTCAACTTACAACTTAAATTTCAGAACTATAAACAGTGCATAGACACTTCTAGTGCCTCCAATGCAATTTTTGAAATTAACAAGTTAAGACAACAGCTTCAAGGGAAAGATGACACTATCAGAAATTTAGATGCTCAGATCAACATCATGAAGGTGTTGAATGTAGGGTCCACTGCAAGTAGTTGTGACCAACAAGTTCAGTTGAAAGACACAATTACTTCCCTTAGGATTCAGCTAGACGGCCTTAAGGTAGAAAACGTGAGTCTGAAACGACAGAATGATGAACTGTCACAGACGAATACTCACTCACATACTGCGTACACTGAAAAGCTTAGTGCCTTAACTGCGGGAAATAGCCAGCTGAAAGCCCAAGTAAATGGTTAAAACAAATTAGTGTGGACTTCACCTCTGAGACACCCAAAGTGCTTGTCCAGGAATGGATAACTTAGGTTCTAAGTTATATACCACCACCCAAAAGTGCTAACTGAGGGTCAAACCAACCCCGTACTAAGAAGAAGCAAGTAACTTTCAGTGAAACCTCCCAAGACCTTCACTCAAACCAACTCAAAAACCGTAGAGCATACTAAAGAAGGCAAACTAACGTGTGTGTGCCTATGTCTACTAAGGGTAAAAACCCACTTTGGAGCCAAACAAAAACTAGTGCTCTAAGAGAGCCCCTCGGAATCATAGTTCTTTGCCGGTTAAGAGTGCGAATGCAAGGAGAGTAGAACCACCATAGGACTTTGTAATAAAAAAGTATCGTTTGTTGTTCTAATTTGCTTGTTAAACATTATGTTTCTGTTTCAAAGTTGAACAATGTTTGTGCTGCATGTAACAAATCTTTGGTTATTGCTAATCATACTGATTGTTTGGTTATGTTGATGACTTCTGTGGAATGTTAACCCCACCTGGGACTATAAGCGTTCTTAAACGTCAACCCATGAAAGAATGAAACATTAGATGGTGGTGAAACACATTAAGAGAGTCTAGGAAAACCAATTAGCTAAACCCGTTGCTATAGCAAAGCCTCCAGTGGAAGGCTACTGGCAGGCATTTCTCATTATTTGAGAAGTATCCTTTAAACTACGGATCGTGGAACCCACTGTATGCCTATAGAAATACCCCAGTGCTAGTTCTAGACCCAAATAACTATGGTCTCTAGGTTTTACTGACCATAAACTAGTGATAGAAAGGCAGGTTCCAAGGGTCTCTCTGGTATTCTTGAATATTAACATAACCGAGTAACCCTTCCAGGGCATCCTTTCACCGTACAGTTTGTGTTTCTCGCACGCAGGTAGTACAAATTGTTCTTATGGTAATCTGGATTCTGGATATCAAGAACCTTTGTTTCGGTGATCGTGAGCCGGCTTATAAACTTTGTGGAAAAGTTTATTTGGTACTGTGAGATTGGCAACGATGAATTTGCAGCGATCATTGGCTATGGTGATTATAAACTGGTGACACTATCATCTCTCGAGGGTCTACTATGTTGAAGGGACTAAAAGCACCAACCTATTCTGGTAGACTGTTTTTGTGATGGAGTTTAGAAGTAGTTGCTTTCCGAAGGCATTCGTTGTCCACATCCGACTACGATATGGTTGGATCTACTCAAAGGTTCACGGTCAAACAACCTGTATTATCAATCTCCAGCTGAATGATATGATAGTCAGCTTCACCAGTTTGCTTGCTTACATAAAGCCTTCCACGAAAGTATGGTTTGGCATCGTCGGTTGAAATCATTCTGAATTTCGGACTTGAACGAATTGGCTCAAGAAAAATCTAGTTCAGAGGTTTACCATGATGAAATATGACGCAAGACCATTTGTGTCCATTCTTTGTAGTAGGGTAAAGCAAGAAAAGCATCACATCACTAAAAGACGGAAAATCACCTTTCTGAAGTTCTCCTACACTACATATGGACCTCTGCGGGACCACTGAGAACGGTAATATTATCTAACGGAAAGAGTATGTTTTGGTGATAGTGGATGATTAACACCCGATTGTTGGTTATGGGTAAGATTTTTCGATCAAAGGATGAAACTCCTCATGCGATTGTGAAGTTTTATTGTGTAGTCTCAACGAGCCCTTATGCAATGTTCGCTTCGTAGAACAGATAATGGAACAGAAGTTTGTGGAAGAATAAGACATCGGACGGATGGTTTGAGAGTGTGGTATTTCTCATGAAACGAGGTACCTCGGTCTCGCACAGAACAGAGTTGTCGAAGACGGAATCCGAACTCTTATGGAAGTCTGCTGTACTATTGCTCATCTTTACGAAGATCCACAGTTCCTATCGGGCTGGAAGCTGTAGCCTGCGGGTTATACACTCAATCGATCTCTTGTACACACGCTTCATGGAAAGAACCTATTATGATACTGCTGAAGGGAAAGAAACCTAATCTACAATACTTCCGAGTGTTTGGATCTCTGTGCTATCCTACCAAGACTACGAGATGTTGTTAAACTCAAAGCGAAAGCAGATGATAGGTATATTTGTTGGCTAGGCACCCACCAAGAAGTGGAGTTTTATCGAATCTACAACAAAGAATGCTCAGTTTCAGATACGTTCATGTTGCCTTCGCGATGAACTAAACGAAGGATTGACCTGGTCTGTCCAAACCAGTTCAGCCTCGCACCTCAACAAATACTTATGTGCATACAGTACTGAATCGAACTTACTGCCTTTAAGTCAGGGCGCAGCCATTCTGCACTTGTAAACAGACCTGAACCAATAGTGTCCCTCCTCTTTCATAGAAAACAGGTAGACGATTTGTTCATATGGTTTTGATGATGTATTAGAATTGTTCCGATACCCTCCGGCTGTTCCTGTACTCCAGTTAAGTTTCCGTGCTGCCTTCCGGACCCGAGATGCCATTGGTTCACCTTCCCAACGTTATCTCAAAAGGCGCTCCTGCAGTTTACGAAAGGCCTACTTCTCATCAAGGTACCTCTACCAGACACTAGTGATTCTGATGTGGAAACACTATTTCGTCATGTTGGCAGTCATGTGTTTGATACTATGGATGCTCGGAAGCCGTTTCAGTATGCTTCGTTTCAACTCTTGTCAATATCAATGTTACCTTCCAACAACCAATTACCTCACGTGCAAAATGGATCAAGCACATCGCTTGAAAACATTTATGGGGATAAAGACCGCCCGTCTCTACCAGGAACACAGCTAAAACCGTCGCAATGTGGTTGTTTCTTTCAATGATAATTCTTTTACTCATGTTGAACAAAGACTTACCAAGCAAGCCTTCGAGCATCGTGCTGGATTGAGGCTATGCAGGAAGATATTCAGTGTTTTGAGCGTCTAGATGTTTGGATACTTTGTCCCCTGTCAGTATATTTCTTATCATCCGCTCAAATGGATTTCAAAATTAAGTTGGATGACTAATGGAGACGTCTTTGGAGGAACAAAGCATCGGTTAGTTGGCGAAAGGGATATGTTTGGATAGCTTTGGTATTGTTTTGAGGAATCATTTGCACCGGTTGCATAGACTGAAGCGATCAGATCTTCATTGCTCACGCAGTAAGTTATGGAACATGGTCATTTCCAGATGGACGTGAAAAACCGCCTTCTCAACGGCGAACTGAATGAAGTTGTTCTATGATAGTCAACCAGTAAGGATTTGTAGATCAGAGCATCCATCGCATGTGTACCGAATCAAGAAAGCTCTCTATGGGCTTAAACAAGCTACCACTGTGCGTGTATGTCAAGCTATCAGCGGTTTTAATCAAGTCTTGGATTTACAAAAAGTGCGATGGTCGATCTACACTCTTCACAGGAGAAAAAGCAGGCAAACATCTTCTATGGTTCAAATATATGTAGATGATCTTATCTTGGCTCTACTAACCCCAAGCTGCAAATATTTGCTTTCGAACTTGAACTCTAACTTTAAGATGTCGTGATGGGACAAAATGTCATTCTTTTTAGGATTACATGTTTCTCAAAATCCAGAGGCATTCTTTATCAACCAATCCAAATATGATCAGGATATCTTGAATAAAGTTTGGTTTTGACTCCTGCACACCCATTACACTCCCATGCGGAGCTGTCCTCCCACTTTGATGAAGATAACGGAGGAAACGTAAGAGCCTACACGATTTCGTGGTATGGTTGGCTCCCTTATGTATCTTAGTGCATCTAGACCTGACATAGTATTTGTTGTTTGTATGTGTGCACGATACCAGGCTAAGCCTACTGAAATGCACCTTACTGCTATAAAGCGGATCTTTCGATACCTTAAAGGAACCATTCACATGGGTCTGTGGTATCCGAAGGACTCCGGCTTTGAACTAAAAGCTTTTGCAGATGCTGACTATGCAGGATGTCATGACACACGGAGATTGTATTTGGTTCTGCTCCCAATTTCTGGTCATCGATTGTTAGCTGGTCATCCAAACACGCCAGAAAAGTACTGACATCTCACTACAGAGGCTGAAGATACATGCGCTATCAGGATGTTTGTTTATTTGTGCTCAAATTCTCTGGATGCGTTCTCAACTACGAGACTATGGATTTGCGTTCAACAAAATTCCGATGTATTGTGACAATCAAAGTGCTATTGCTCTATGCTGTAATAGTGTTCAACACTCGCGTTCCAAGCACATTGATATTCGTCACCACTTCATCAAAGAGCAGGTTGAAAGGAAAGTTGTTGAGTTGTACTTCGTGGAAACCAAATACCAACTGGCTGACATATTTACGAAGGCTTTACCGAGAGAGCGCTTCGCGACACTCCTCCCGCTGCTTGGAGTGAAACAGATGTCACCAGAGACTCTGAAGGAACTACAAGATGAGTCTGTCTCTGAGTAACCAGGTGTTTCACATTGTCTCCTTTGTATAATTGTGTATATGTTCTTAAAAAAAAAAAAATTTAGTGTAGTATGGCTTGCAGTTATTTCAGACTGTAACCCGGCCTTAGCCCAGAGATTTAGTGTACGTTTCAGTGCATTATTTCTTTACAGACAAGAAGTTGTCTAAAGGCGATCCATTTCTCATAAACAAACTTGTTTTATCAAACTATGTTGGGTAACCAAATCTAAACCATTGACTCGGGTCATTGTTTTGAGGGAGGAATCAGTATACTAAACAGTTGTTGCAGGTCAAAGACGTATTGTTGCTGTATTCTAGTGCTGCGACGATTGACACGGACCAAACCGCTTTAAAGTCAAGACAGATTGCAGTATCATTTCCTGTCTGGGTATTCTAAGGTCTTGTTTCAATTACTCACTTGATTTTGTGCTATTTCAACCTCACCTCATTACTTTGAGGGGAGCTGAGACATTTTAAGTCATTTTAGATCAAAAACATTCACATAGTTTCATTACTTTTGATCGGGGGAGAGAAATGTGGCCTTTAAAGTTGTTAAAACGGATAATTAATGATTCGATGATTCCAAAATGGCTAAAGTCCTAACCATGCATGTGCTAACTGGTTTCGGATTATCGACGCAATGTGTAGGGGGAGCATAAGTGTTTATATGATCAAAAATGTCAACTGTACCAAAAAGTTGTGTTATACACAAGTATCTTGATAAATGACAAAGATCTTTTGTTTCAGTTCGTGGAAAGTGATCTTTATGGATTGCTGAGGAAGCGATGTTGTACCACCAGGGTATTCGGTATGACATGCTCATGCCTGGTCTTCGGACTGCGCCCCTGTGAGTGGATTTCCTTAAAATGTACTTTGTACAAGTTTGGATTTCCCAGGCAACCTTATATCTTTCGGGATATATTTCAAACATTTCAGAAGCATTCTGATTTAAAAACTTTCGCAGTGCCCCAAAACAAATTTTATAAGACATCGAATGTTTTCAAATCATTTTTGCCACAGGCTTTCGGTACTTAATTGTATAGAAGTAAAACGCTGAAAGGGAATTGTACGGTATAGTCAGCAGATTGTAACCTGGTACTGACTCACTCTATACCATTCTTTTAGTAGAAATACTTATAGTGTGTTAGTCTTTCGGACATCTAGTCTTAGAGCACGGGTGAACTTTAGGGAATCGGATACTTAGGTATTAGCGGGAATAGGCTTGTCCACGTGCCGGAAAAACCTGTCTACAGAAGTTCTTTGAATGATTCTTTCTGATCACAGGTGATTATTATACTGTAATCATTGAATCCTCACGGAATCACCACTCACTCCTCATCATGAACCATCTCAAGAAAACAATCACCCCAATCAAGCATTGCCAAATCCTTACATTAAGGATTGGTATGAGTTTAAATACACATACCTTTTACCTTGAAAAACAAACCCAAATGACTAAAAACATAATGAAAAATGCATATATATGTTTGTTTTTGTGTATGTGCAGGTAATAGATATATGAAAAAGGACAAAACAAATACAAAATAGACAAAATCCAAGCACGGGAATGGAAAGAGGACGAAAAACCCAAGGCCAAAGGCGAACCCATCTTCTATGGACCAACCCGGGCCCACTTAATGGGCCGGGTCAGCCATAATCTTAAACTATATAAGCCTAAAATCCCAAAACCTTTACAAGCCCAAAATAATAAAATAAAAACCCAAATAATCCAACCAAGCCCAAAGTTATAATGAAAAACCCAACCCGGTCAAAGACCAACACCCTTTTATAACTCTTGGTCAAAGCACACAGTCAAAATGATATTACTGTTTATCTCCCCAAACGTTCCCTCCTTTTTCACCATTGACTAGCAGGGTAAAGTACACGTACCCTCAATTGCTTCTAGAAGCTCTGACATGTTCTGACACCCAAGGATGACATGCTGGCAATCCCCAGCTATGTGATTGGATAATGGGGAGTGACATACAATCCAACGATTCAAAATGACAAGATATTGATTTGGTTATGATTAAAAGGCTGAGATTAAAGCTTGTGGAGCGTCTGAAGGTCTAGAAGACTCCTCGCATCACTATAAATAGAAGAGAAGCTCACACAGTTGAGGGCATCTAGTGTAGGAGTAGTTTAGGGTAGTGTAGGAAGTCTTCCAGCTTATTTTCTGCTTATTTAGTTGTATTGTCTTTTAATAACTTGTAATTTCCTTTCAAAGCATTATAAACCCTTTATTTTAATAAAATTTCCATTTACTTTCAAATTCATGTTCTAATTTACTCAATTGCAATCATGTTATTTGAATTCACCTAAATAAGCTCTGAATAAGCTGTTTGTTGTTCACTTATACTCTCTAAGCTCAAATAAACTTCCACAAAGCTTATTTGAGCTAATTTGATTGGTTATTCAGCTTGGAAAAAGGAAATAAGAATTGGATGATAAGCTGGCCTTGGAAGAGCTTATGGGTGCTTAGATTTGCTTATTTATAAGCTGGGTAGGTTTTTAGAGCTTATTAGGTGCTAAATTATCCCTGTTTAGCTGGGATCAAAGGTTCTAAATCTCTTTTCATTTTTAAGCTCAATTTACTATTTTGCTTAATCTTGCTTATTACTGCTTATATCTTGCTTAAATGTTGCTTATTGTTCTTATTATTGCTTATCCTATGTAGTTTGTAGTTTTTATCATCTGTCTTAGGCTTTTAAAGTATTTTGCTTAAAAACTATCAAAAATCATAAAAATAGCTTAATTAGTATAGCTTATTAAGTAGTGCTTATTTTTGAATTCTAATTGCTCAATTGATCTCAATTTGTCTTGAGCTTAATCTGTTTTGAGGTTTCATGTGTTTTCTAAATCTGTTTTAAGCCTTAAAGCTTATTTTCTAATATAAAGGGGTGTTTGGATATCAGTTTTAGCTTAAGGCTAAAACTGACTTGGCTACCTTTTGGCCATTAAGCCAATTTGTTCTAGCTTAGATTAAGACTCGTTGATAGTTATAATCAGTTTAAACATGTTTTTAGCAAGGATTTAAGGTGTTGAGCTTAATTGCAAAGTTTCATAGTTTAAAAGTAGTTTTAACAGCTTATTGGTGGATTTTTCCAAATCCTCTCTTTAAGTGTTACTTTTGTGTTCAAATCTAGTTGGTATGCAGAATTACTTCATTTTAATCAAGTGTTAAAAGGAATTGAGTCATAGAGTTAGTATTTCAGTTTAGGGTGCATAACCGGCGAACTTCAAGAGAAACATATTTTCATGATTCAATAATCAAGCACTTCATGTATAACTATGTTTTTATCATATATAGAGTCTGGGGAAAGTAAGTGAGATCTTTTGCTATAAACTATCTATAAGGACAACTAATATATTTATAATCTTAATAATCTAAACAATCTGTATATAATATCTGTAGAAAAGTAGATTAGGTCACCATATAGTTTGCCATCTTTACCCTTCCATCTTCTCGAACCAATTGACTTGACTTTCATGTCGACCGAAGAACCGGCGGCTAAATAAGAGGAGTTGGAGCTTGAACATGCACTGCCTTCATTCTCCTCCTCTTGGAACAGACTCGTCCTCGAGTCTTTCTTTCCAAAGTTCAACTCTCATTAACTTTAAACCTACCTATGTTTCCTTAACACGACTTCTTTATGAAGAATCACGTTCCATCATGCCAATGATTCGATAAGATCATCCGGGTGATTGATGAAGTGACATCTTCCTTTACACACCTGACGTCTTCCTATTCGGCGTTCTATGGTTAGCTTGATTTTGGAATCCGTCTTGAAGTTCCTTCACTTGTTTAAGGAGGTCTTTATTCTCTACAACACATGGTCCTCATTGGTTAGTCGGGTCGTTGCCTCATCCGGCGAATCTACGAGTTATGTAACCAAATGGTTTTCACGTCTGCGCGATCGGGATCGTTTCCACTTCGGACGTTCTACGATTACACCCCCGGGGGAATTTCTCGACAAAACACCGTTCGGCTATTACGTTAACCTAGAGCTCCGCGATACCAAAATGATGCGGATATCATTGTTGTGAATGCAAGAAACCACACAAAGAACAAAGAACAAGGAATTCAACAAACCCTCAAAGGGTGCCCAACCGGGACTTCAAGAGAAACACTATTTTCTTATTCAATAATCAATCACTGTCCTGTATAACAATTATTTATACTATAATAGAGTCTTGGAAAGAATGCCGAGATCTTTTCTAAAACTATTATAAGGAAACAAATAATAATTTATAACTCTTAATAATCTAAACAAATCTTTATATAAAAATAACTATAATAAATGATAGATTATGACAACCATAAGTTGCCATCTTTACCCTTCCATCTTCTCGAACCAATTGACTTGACTTTCGTGTCGACCGAAGAACCGGCGGCTAAGTTAGAGGAGATGGAGCTTGTACATGCCCTGCATCAGAGAGTTTAGTAGTGTGTTTTCAAGTTCATTTTGCATTCATTTTAAGGTCTATTATCTGGTATTAATAGTTTGAGCACTTTTTCATCAAGTTTCATAATCTGTCAACATGAGACAATTGCATCAAGCATTAGTTTTCAGTTTATAAGCTTCTTTTCAAGCTTTAATTTAGATAAACTCTAGGTTGTATTAATCTTTAATTTTCAATACTTAGATAGTTAGTAGTATAGAGTACTTGAATTTGAGCTTATTCTGTTGTTTAGCTACCTTTAATTAGCTTATTTTTAAGTCCCAAAATAGCCAAAAGTCAGTGCATACTGACTTTGTTCAGTTAGATTGTGCTTTTTCAAAAGTTTTTTCTAGCTTATTTCCTAGGCATATTTGCTTAATTCTTGTTTTTATATGTTCTTTGGAAGTCAAATTGAATCTGTTTTTAAGTTTTAGGTTATAGCTTATTAGTTAAGTTGTTTAAAATTTAGCTTAGCAGTACTAACTTCAAGTTAGTACTGCTGATTTTGTTATGCTTAATTTTGGCTTAATTTTTGTGCTTGTTTTTCATTCCTTTTGCTTATTAGGTCTTGTTAGTCATTAGTTTTCAGCCTAGTTAATTTAATAGTTTCTTATTAAGTTTAAAAGAAACTTGTAAACAGTTTAGCCTAAAAGACTTTAGTTAGTTAGTTTAAACTGTCATTTTATTTTAGCTTAATCCTAGCTTATTTGTTATTTTCAGGTTGTCTAGTTTTAAAAAAAATAAGTTTTCAAAAATAAAAAGTTAAACAAAAAGGGAGTCACAGGGGTCGAACCTGTGACCTCCCCTATACACACTCAATGCATTTAACACACACTCCTTAACCAAACGTGCCCTTGGGTCTTTTCTGTCATACACCCTTTTCCTTATCCTTTTAACCTTTGTTTCATGTTTTGCTTATCAGTTTCTATTTGCTTATTTTAAGCTTATTCGTTTAGCTTTCTTTCCAGATTTTAATTTTATTAGATTTCTCATAGTTCAAAATACTTTTCATGAATTTTTCAAATTTTTGTAATTTAGTTTATTATTTTTTTGCATTTTTTAGCTTAAATCCGTATTTAATTCATAATAAAAAAATTTAAAAGTCAAAAAAATATAATTCTTTTTCTGAAAATTTTATTTTGTCATTTAGGATTTTAGAAAAATAAATTTGCATTCGCAGGGCTTAAATTTGTCATAGTTGCTTAAATGTCGCGTTTTATTAATTCCCGTTTACGTTTTCGTGCTTTATTTCTTAAAGTGCTTTAAATGCTTTTATTGTTTACTTGTTTTTACATGTTTTATTCGTTTTCATTAGTAGAATTAGAAACCAAATTAAAATCTTTGAAACCATTCAAATCACGCGATCACGGACTTAACCGATTTTCAATCCGCGCCTCGTCGGGATACGACTCGAGAAGATTTTGGATTTTACTTTGGATAAAAGTCAACTTATAGAATCCTCGCGGAATACTTATCACTAACTATTATTGACTAATCCTTATACTATATTTTACGTATACGTATTTGGAGACGAATCAAATTTTTGGCGCCTTTGCTGGGGAGGTGTGTTACGATTATCGTGTTTCATTCGAAGATTAGTGTTTTGAAGACCCTTCCTCGTGAAGTTATCATTTTTCATTTGTTAATATTTTCTTAATAAAACCGTAAAAATACAAAAATATTTTATACTTCTATTTTCTTTTATTTTAATATAAAAATAACCGTTTGTTAATTGTCGTTTCGGCTCATCTTTAGTTAACAAACTATAAGAGAGGTATAAGGAGGGTCGATCCAACGAACTTTGACCTGAAAGGAAAAGGTTTTTAAAATGATTCGCGCTTACCCGCTCCTCCGCTTCTTTGTGCGTTTTCTAGAGAGCTACCGTGCACGTTTGACTTTCGGTTACCAAAAATATTTTTCTTTCTTGTTTTAATTTCTTTTCTTATGTATTATTTTCAAAATCTAAAAATATTCTCTTTGACCCTCTTATTTGTTTAATTCTTTCTTCTTATCCTCTATATTGTTTAATTATAATGACGTCATATTACCAACCTAGTTGCTACGGGTGTGGAGGTCCTTTAGATGGATCGATTTTTAGATAATGTAATTGCGTAAGGTGTGGAAATATGCATTATGGAGGAATTTGTTTTCATTGTAAATATGATACAAATCCTAATTCTCTCAATTTTTGATACCCTCCACAAACACCGTACTGAGACAGAATTATTTTGAGTTATGTGGAAACGATGCTCATTATGGTTACGATTGTCCACCTCAAGTTCCGTTTGTTTACAATCAGAACCCGTGTTTCAATCAAAACTTCAATAATAATTTTCCACTAACTTCACCGAAGTTTTCACAACAATATCTTTGTTGTGAAAACTACGAGGGTACTTATGAGACTTTTTAGTGTCAACCGTTGAACCAAAATTTCTATGAACCGAATTATTGCTATAATTCTAATTCTTTCGGTTTTGACCAATTCCAACTCCCGCAGTTTCTCGTCATTCATCAAACAAGTACGGAAATGTTGCAAGCTAGAGAAAACCTAATGGAAGCTATACAAGCCTTTTTAAAGGAGTATGATCATATACCTCCTAAAGAAAAGTGCATGGCTTTATTGCTAGCCGATGAGAGATTTCTTAAAATTAAGCAAGCTATGGAAGAAAAGCAGAATCAACCTGAAGTTATGCAAGATTTGCTACTTAAACTTATTAATGATTTGCAAATTCTTAATGGAATTCAACCAAAACAAGAAGAACATGCAGCTAAAGTTAGTTCTCAATATTGGAATTGTCCTGTCTTCTACGACGATGATGAGGAGTACTCTATTCAGTATAAGGAATATTTAGAGAAGTCGTCTAAAGCAATCACACCCGACTTACCAACCGTGGAACCCGATAACTCTCTAAGTATGGGGGACGAGCATCTTAGCACTATTCTGGAAACGGAATCGGACGAAGTAATAAAGTCTAGTGTTGAGAACCTCGTCCCAATCCCAAGTGAGTTCAAGGGTATTTCTGACGATACGTGTGATAATTCTCTTGATGTTTTCAACGAGCACTTTGAGACTTTCTCTGATCTTAACAATGATTGTACTTCGAGTAATGACGATTCTTTTGAGGACATCGATTATGTTGAGGCATCACCTCCCGAGGACTCTCTCATAATGGGGAATGAGGAACTTAGCACTATTCCTGAAAAGGAATCAGACGAATTCATAAAGTCTAGTGGTGAGGACCTTATTCCAATCCCAAGTGAGTCCGAGGATACATTCGAGAATGATAGTGAGAGCGTTTTACCTTCGAGTGATGATTTCTCTCCCATTTTTGAGGAAAAATCCGTGACTTTCTCTAACCCCCTTTTTAATTCAAATGACGATTTTACCTCTAGTGATGACGAGTCACTATCTGATGAGGACGTTCCAGAAGATAATACTTACTCGAACCCTCTTTTCGAATTTGATGACGAGTACATTTCTAGTGACATAAATCCTCTTTTTGATGAGGAGTTAGAGGACATCAAGTGCAAGGATTCTTATGATTCCAACCTTGATGAGTCGACTTTCCTAGTCACACCTCTTTTCGATTCTAATGAGGATGAGTGTTTCACTCCTAGTGACGACGTTGAGCTTTTACTTCACCGTGATTCGTCTACACCAATGATAAGTTTTGTTTCCATTCTCGAGGGGTTCACCGATGAACCGCCTCTCGAAGAGAATGACGATTTATTTGATTTGGAATCTAACAAGAATGAATGGAAGAAGATTTTATATGACGATCCGATTAATGATTTGATTTTTAACCCGGGAGACGATATTGATGAGATCGATACTTTTCTTTGTGTTGATAATCATAAAGTATTGAAGTACGGTTATTGATGCGTGCTATAGTTCACTTATATGCAACCCTATACAGATCTGACCGAATGGCCCTTGACAAGGCAAAAGTCAAAGTCCACAAAAGTATAAAATACACAAGTAAGAATCAATATTAAAAAAGGTCGGAGAGATATTCCGGGTGTATGTCCAACGATGGTTTTTTGGCATTGAAAGTAATCCTGGTTTGATGTGAAACTGATATGATTGAGAATATACTGATGGGAAACATGATATAATTACAACTAAAAGTAATTAATAAAAAATATTTATTCTTACGGAACCAAATATAGGAAATGGAGATCTTAAAAAAACTACGGGGAAAACCAAAGGTTAGTTTTAGGGAAATCCTAAAATTAATTCTTATTACTAAAATACGGGGAACAGAATTATAAGGTATCGGGAAGATCTAAATACTAAAAATTAAGAATATAAATGCTAAATTAATTTAAAAATCAAAATTAAATTTAATTAAACTTAATTTGGTAAATAAAAAAAAACTAGGAAATTAAAAACGGGAGTGTTTTTTGATATGTAAAACGAAAAGAAACGGTTAAACGCACTCGGTAAAAAGGGTCTAAGAATGAAGTTAAGAAAAATTAAACTTTTTACTAAATTTTATATTTTCCTAGACACCTAAACGACAAAAGAAAATTTTATAAAAAGAATTATTTTTTTATTAATTTTTGGATTTTTTATGAATTTTCTAGATTTAATAACTAATTAAAACTAGAAAAATAGAAAAAAGACAAAAATAAAAGTTATAAAAAATTTGAAAAACATGAATTAAATTAAGAAAAAGTTAACAATCTAAAATCTGAAAACGCCAAATTTTACTGTTTAAATTTAAAGTAATTAAACTAATTAAAATCTAAACCTAATTTAATTAATTAAATTAAATAAACTAAATAAAGTTAACTATAGGGACTAACAGTGAAAGGACACAAGGACTAACGGGGTAACAGGCTAACTAACCACAGGGACTAACAAAGGTAACTACAAAGAGAAAATAACAATTGGTCCTGAAGTGAACCCCTGATTGTAAGGTAAGTCCTAAGTGCTTATTATCAAAACAGCTATAAAAAGCATTGTTGTTAAGGGGCTTGAGGGGAGCATTTTTCATAAAAAGTGCATAAGCTGAATCCAACTAAATAAGCTAGAAAAATGAGCTTAATGGTGGCTGCAGAACTTAATATGCTATGAGCTTATTTTTCTTTGGATTTTGGGATTTAAGCCACACATAAGCTAGAAACTAGGGGGACAGATAAATAGGGAGAGGGGTACCCTAATGATAAGCTATGGTCTCCTAATAAGCCCTAGATACGCTGGAATTTAATAAGCTTAGTAACAGTTTTAAAAGCAAACGAAAATACCTATTTAAGCCTATAATAGCTATGTAAGGGGGAGATAAGCTACATTACTATGGGGAATATTTAAAGGGCTACCTATAAGCTACAATAAAAGCTAAAAGAAACTAGGGGCTTAATACAAAATAAGCTAGATAAAGAGGGCTGAAAATGGTGCTCAGCACCAGGGGAATTTAATGCAGTGGCTAGGGGCTTTTTGGGCTTATGAAAAATAAGCTCTCAAGGACTTTTTAGCCAAAATAAACCACAAACAGAATTAAAGGGGTGACTAGTGAGCTTATATTCAAAAGATGAGGGCTTAGGGCTTAATTAAAGCTGCTGATTTTGGGGCTACAAGTTGGGTGATTTCACAAACACACATGCATACACTTGGCTTATTACTTGGTGATGGTTAAAAGGACAGAACAAGGGCTAGGTTAAGGTGGCTAGAAACACAACAAATAGGCACAAAAACAATGTGCTTAAGCTGCTTATGCAGCTTGAGCACTTAAGCTCAACTTAGCTTATTGAAAAATTGACAGAATTCAAAAGACATTTAAAAACTCATTTTAAAACTAAAATTGGTAATTAAAGTGGCTTGATTAACCACACACACTCAGCCAAAGTTGGCTGAGTGAGCTTGACCCACAACAACACCCATTTGACCCATTTTCAGGTTAAACCAAACACCCCCTTAATTTATAAAAAACGATTTTTTACTGATTTTTAGTTAAGGGAAGGCTGAGAAGGGTGTTTATAAGCAATGTTTAATCATCTTGACACATTCTTATACAAGTTTAACAGGATTAAACAACTTAATCTATATTTCAAATTTTGACAAATGCAATTTCACAAGAACACTTGGCTTTTATTAAAACTGAAAGTATTACAAGAAAGACTTAAAAAGAAACTGAGTACAATAATATTTAAAGCAAACTTAAGTAAAATTTAAACTAAGAAAGGTAAAAAAAAGTTATGTTGTTCGGCTTGGTCTTGGCTCTTTTTATACAAGTCCATTTCCTTCTCTTTGTCTTGGGATAAGCTGGTTGTGAGTGTGCAAAGCTTCCCAAGGTAATCCTAGCCCTTTGTTTGCCTTCTCATGATCTCAACCATTGATGTTGACTTCGGGTTGTGTGATTTTGCCAGGGAAAGGGTTATAGGGGTGATGGGTTGTGGGGAAAGGTGAGGGGTGAGCTGTGAGGGTACTTGGGAGGTGGTTTGTAGCTAGAAAACCATGGGAAAGGGGCGGTTTGGGTTTGGCGGGAAAGGGGTGAGGGTACAGTTATGGTTCGAGTTTTAAAAGAGAAGTTTGGGGAAGATGCAACAATAGTCCCTCAACTCTCTCTCTTTTTTCATTTCTTTTTGGGCCGATTTTAGTTATAATAGAGGTTTAGAAAGTGTTACTTTTGGTCCCTCCGTTTTTTATAACAAAAGAATAAAGAGGATTTGGCAAATTGCAAGAATGGTCCCTGCTATTTATTACTAAAAGGGTAAAAAGGGGTTTTGGGAATTTGCAATTTCAGCCCTTGTGTTTTATTAAACCATTTTTTCTTTTATAAAATAACTTTCAAACTTTGGCATTTTTGGCCCTTTTCTTTATTTTTATCATTTTTAATTATAAAACAAGGTTTTTAAAATTTACATTTTTGGTCCTTATGTTTTTATAAATAGAGTATTGGGCTTGTATTGAGGCTTGGGTTTTTATTGGGCCATGGGTTTAGGTTTTGTTATTGGCTTTTTTTAAGCCCCAAGAAGATTTATGAAGTGGGTTTTGTACGTGTACAATGGCTTGAGATGTGGTGAACTGGGCTAGGATTGGTCTTCAAAGTCTTCACAGTCTTGATCAATTGCCACAAATGGGTGTTGTTAATTAATTGAGGGCCCATTTGGTCTACACGTCTTCATAATTAACTGTTGGGCTTTCCGGCCCATCAGATGGGTTAATTAGATTGCATCCAATAGTATTCTCAGTTCCGGCTCCGGTTTGACTGCTGATTCTTCCGTATTGACTCTGACTTTGACAACCATTTTTTGGAAATTTCGGCTTGATTTTGCACAGTTCTTTTCATTCCATGCTCAGTTTGTCATTTTGGCTTGGTTTTCTGTTCTTTTGATGATGTCATTCCTGCCACAATACAAAATGCAAAACAACATATATTTGGCAGTTTTTGTCTGTTTTTGGTTTTTAGCTCGTTTTTAGAGGTAAAAGTATGTTTAATTAAGCACTATTCAAATCCCCAAACTATGGTATTGCGTGTTCCTCACGCAATTTATGAAGTAAAAACACGTAGCCCCGTTTCACCCATTTTCTAAATTTTCACTAACTACAACTAATATTTTTAGGATTTTAATATTTTTTTAAACAAAGTTTTGACTGTCTTTTTTAGTAAAACTGGATCATAGCGAATGAGAAGCAGCCCGTAGAGTGATCTAGGATGTCCTGAGGATAATTTCATCGTCCTACGATTTTTCACAGTTCCAAGCTAATAAGCAATTAAACAAGATCATTGTCGACATTTGTTTATATGTTAAGGCCTCTTAATTCTGACTTGGAATTTTCAACTCTCCAACATTCGGATATACGATTGAATGTGTGTTACTCATTTTAATTTAACATAAGTGCCACTTTTTTCCTTGTCATAATTCAACATGGAATCATGATCAAAGCAACAAACTTTTAAGAAATTCGTAACTGATTTCGAGTTTAAAACTTTAGAACTTTCTTGCAACATATTCCACATTATATTCATAAGTTCTTGAAGCTAGGAATGCGTTGCTTAGTTTGACCCCTACCTCGTGGTTAACGAGCAAGGATATCACAACCAAACGACGTGTTCTTAGTTTTTTGAAAACCCACCCCGTTGCTAGCGTAGTGGAATTCCACACAAACCTTATTCCTAATATGTATATGGATTGGTGTCTTAGTTTGACCTCACCTAGACCTTTCTTATTAAGTGAGATATCACGGACACACCAATTTCCTAGAGTAGATGTTTAGTTTGAACCCCCACTCGTTGCTAGCGGTAGTTAGGATATAACGGACACATCTTTTACTTGCTCCATAATTCAACTACATGCTTCTTTGGCAAAATTCAATATGCATGCTTTTTTGCATTCACATTTTCATTCATGCTTCTTTGGCATTTATCTTTAAAATCACTATAAAAATCTCGCTTTGAAACTCAAGTTTCAAATTTGAAGCTTTTTCTGGAAAAACATCGATTGACTTGTTGAATTAAATTTGAGTACGTTATGATTAGTGTGGAATAGATATTCACGGGAGAGAAAACCCAAGTTACTCGTCTTATGTTTTAGAAGAATCTTGCTTAGCACATTAACTTATATTTAACTCTATATTTTCGAGTCTTCACATTTTTAAAATTAAGCTATTGAATTCGTTTGGAAAGCTTGGCCTTTAAAGGAACTAGCTAGGGCTCAACAGCCCGGATAAGTCAAAAAATCTTATTTCTTATTTCTACCCAAAGAAAAAACATAACTGTGAAAAACACTTATCTATTTTTGAAAATTTTCAAATTTTTTCGTTTTTTTTTTTTGTATTTGGTGGGTAAAAAAACGGTGTTTTAGTGGTAACAATGCTGCAGGAAACATCAAAATCGAGGATACCCCCCCAAACTTAGAACTAACTTCGTCTCGATGTTTTGAATGGGTACTACTTACTCCTAGGCCATTTTGATGGTATGCCAATAGATAAACCGTTAGTCGAATAAGATTAGGATATCGGATTCCAATTGAAGCTTTAAGATGTGAACTCTTGATGAATGACAAAATGAGGTCTTCACAATCCGGGGTAATCACTGGGACAATAAGCAGACAAACATGGAAACCACGGGTAGTAATGGAAAAGACAACGCTATCTTACACAACAACCAAACACATTTATTTAACACTTACATACTACTTACTTACTACGGATAAGCTATGATAAGCATGGGGTTGCCTCCCACGAAGCGCTTGTTTTGGGTCGCGATGCTGACCAATCACAAGGATTATGGATCCTTGAAGAAACAAGTGGAAATAATCATCATCGGGAATTTCATTTCAAGTGTCTACGATAAGTATTGAATTTCATGAAAGTTCCTCCTTCCGATGTAGAAACATCCGGCTTAGAAGAATGATACTTTTGAAATTGCCGGGATCACAATATGGTGTCTTCATCCCCACTGGAGAGAGAGAAGGCGGAATAACCGGATGATAAGCAAGAACTGGGAGAAAGATTCCATACAACATAAGCGAAAAAATTTCATAGTGGGTATGAAATCTTTGCTCCAGGATGGGATGGGTGGGATAAAACATTGGCACATCTACGGGGATGTATTCCACAACTCAATGGTTGAATTTTCCGAATTGGGATAATCAACAGAAACGATTCGAACTCGGGAAGGGGAATAGAAGTATCGTCATCTTACGGAGCTCGACATCATCACTCTTCAATACCTGTGGTATTGATCAGTCATCAGCAAGAAACAAGTCATCTCTCCTTCCTAAGAGAATTCATTATCCGCAACGGGGATATGAGATGGAGGGAGAGTTCGAGCATTAGAATTGGCTTGGAAGAGCTTCCGTAGGAGGTTCGAGGAGAAGAGTTTATCGTTAGAGCAAACTTTCCAAAACGAATATCACCTTCCGGGTCAAATCAACTTCCTCAATTTTGGTGGAATTGATTTAGGGTAAGGATGAGTTCACCGGCGAACTCATTGGAAAGAGCATCGATTTAGGGAGAAGGAATCATCGAAATGTCTTGATTTAGCACGGATTCTACAAGATCAGATTCAGCATCAATTGAATCAATTCGATGAATTGAATGGATGCCTTCCAGCACTCATCATTAATTCGATTACCTTGTCGAAGCAATTTTTCATTTCAAGAGCAAAGAGCACAGGATTAGAGAAATGTATAAAATTCTCTTTTGGAAGTCATCCTCGGGAAAATGATCGTCCACCTCTAGGTAAAATCTTTCATCGAGATATCGAGACGAGGGTTGAGATGTTAAAATAATAGAATTTTGATGAATCATCATATGGAGGCAAAATCACACTCATCGTCGGAAAAATCTCGAACTCAATTGGGGTTGGGAGACAAGGTTCTCGACATAGACTTTATGAATTCGTTCGATTCGTTGCCGGATAGTGTTCAAGATGCTCGTCCCCTCAAAACTTCAGAGAGTTACGGTCCTTTTTGGTTGATGTTTCGGGTGTGATTGCAATGGTATAGTCCTCTCTTGCATCATTATCACAGTAGACGAGAGGGCGATTCCAAGCCGGAGTATTGATTGTACTCAGATAGCTCGTCATTATGATCTTCACAGATCTTGAACAGTTTGCTAAGCAATTCTTGCACTTCCTCGGGGGATTTGGCGTGCTTAACTTCAAAAAAGTTGTCCCAAGCTTGCAATAGAACCTTAGGCGTTTCCCAAAAGGATACGATTAAACTTTTGAGAAAGCTCTAATCGATTTCATTAGGTCCTTTGGGCTGCAAAGCTATCCATGATCATTGGTTGAGGGAGGTTGATGGATTGTGGAAAATTGCGGGGTTTGAAGTTGGTTCAAAACGATAAGAAGGAGGTTTGACTCATCGGTTGACATTCATTAGCGCATGAGGGACCCCTAACAATTTTGTTAAGCAAAGATTTTGCTGTTGAGATTTCATGAAATCTTGCGGGGGAATTGAAAATCCAAGGTGGGGGGGGGGGGGGGGGGTGGGGGGGGGGGACTGTAATCTGGGCTTGGATAGATATAAACTGGCTTTGAGGGATACAGCAGTGACAATATCGAGTATCGTTCCCGCTAAATTCACACAAGATTTGCCTTCGAGTGTGTGGGGGATTTGGGTGTTGACGAGAAGAAACTTGGGATGATCAAAAGAGTACGGATTTAAAATCGATTTGATTGTCATTTAATAAGTTCAACATAGCAAACTCATCAATGAGACGACAACTGCACTGTTGGCACGTGACGAAATAAATAAGATTTATCCGTCGGTTGTCCACACCTACACATTCCAAACAGAGATAAGACTCCATCAGAATTAAACAATAAATAAAGAGGGACAAGAAAAGAATTAAACAGTTAAGAGAAAAAGAAGATTATTTTTTTGTTTTTAGGATTTATTAACAACATAATTCAACATTGGACAAAATCAGATAAGAGAACTCTTAATGAAGCAAAATAATCGATCTTACTTCACGGTTAGCTCTTCACAATGAAAAACCGACAGTTGTGAGCGTACACTTCATTTTACTCTTTTTAACTTACTTTACATGCTTATTGTTTATCTGCTTATTTTACTGCTTATTTGCTTAATTGTTTCTTATTTTATGCTTAATCTGTTTTTAAGTAGCTTAATATGTCTTTTGCTTAAAATTTTGCAAAAATCTTTTTCTTAATCAGTTAAAACTATAATAATTAGTCCTGTTGTCAAAAGCAGTTAGTACTGCTGAAGATTTGAGCTTATTTCTAGGGCTTATTAGATTAGAATTTTTTCTTATTTAGTCTTCTTAGTCATAGGTCTAATATGTTTTTGCTTTAAAAGGGAGAATAAAGATCTGTTTTGCTTTTAATAAGTTTTCAATAACCTAAAGGGGTGTTTGGCACAAGGGTTAAAACGGGTCAAAATAGGATAAAAGTTGCTTTTGGGTTTTTAGTCAGTTCTAGCTAGCTTTCAATTAGTCTAATAGTCAGTGGTTTTAAGGTTTTAAAGGTTTAATTCAAATCTAAGGTCTTATCTAATCTTGGTTTGAATCGGTTAGTTTTAAGTTTGTCTTAACAGCTTATTTGGTTAGAACTTGTTATGGTGCAATTTTGTATAGTTTTCATGTTAAATTTGAATCTCATAATGCAGAAGAAAGTAGTTAGTTGGTGTGTGAAAATGTCCTTTTGTTCAAATCATTTTTTTTGTCATTGTATTCAAGTAACTTTTCAAAGTTAGATTTCATTGTTCAAAAGCAAAAATCAGGTTAAATCAAGGTGTTTTAGGTTTTGAATTTCATTTCATAAGTTCTTTAGGTATCAAGCTCAATCTCTTTGAGCTTATTTTGGATCTTAAACATCATTTTCTAGCTTAAATGTAAGTCTGCAGTTGTCCTTTTTGTTTTTCAAAGCCAAAAAGCCAAAAATAGTCTAGTTGATCTATCAGTTTTCAAAGTTATTTTTCTAGCTTATTTTTAATCAATTCTGCTTAATTTTTCTTTTCATGTGTTCATTAGATGTCCTAGTTAAGCTGTTTTAAGTTTACAGCTTATTACATAAGCTTATTTGTTCTTAAAATTGTCTCTTAGATTGATAATTTCCTTAGAATCTTTCATATTTGAGTTTAACTTTAAAATAGCTTATTAGCTTATGCATTTTTGATGATTTCTTATTTCTAAGTGCTTATTAGTTATTAAGGTTTGTTTGTTATTGCTTGTCATCTTTTCTCATTTGCTTATCTAGACTAAACTAGCTAAAATTAGTTTGATTTTTATACTTCTTTAAGTAATTTAGTTTTTAAGCAAATTTTCAGTTTTTGTTTCAGCTTATTTCTAGCTTAGTTTTAGTTTTTATAAAAAGTTCTTTTACAAAAGTTTGTTATTTTCAGGTTGTCTAGGTTTTTCAAAAATAAGTTTTCCAAAAAGGGATGGCCACAAGTTTCGAACCTGTGACCTCCCCCTTTACACTCAATGCATTTAACACACCACTCTCAACCAAACGTTCCCTTGGGTCTTTTATGATTTAGGTTGTGCATTAAATTCTTTTAACCCTTTTTAGCAGTTTAGCTTTTCTGCTTTACATAGCTTATTTTCTGCTTAATTGATTCAGCTTATTTTGCCATTTCATTTTTCTTAGGTTTAGACTTGTTCAAACTACTTATCATAATTTTTTCAGATTTTTATATTTAGGTTTACTATTTTTTATGCATTATTTAGATTAAATCTGTTTTTAATTCATAATAAATAAAATAAAAATCAAAAAAATGTAATTCTTTTTCTGAAAATTATTTTTAGTCATTTAGGATTTATAAAAAATAAATTTGCGTTCGTAGGGCTTAAATTTGATGTAGTTGCTTAAATGTTGGGTTTTATTAAATACCCGTTTACGTTTTCGTGTTTTATTTCTTAAGTTCTTTAAATGCTTTTCTTGTTTACTTGTTTTTACATGTTTAATTCATTTTCATTAGTAGAGTTAGAAATCAAAATCAAATTCTTTTAAACCATTCAAAACTCGCGATCACGAACCTAACCGATTCTCAATTCGCGCTTCGCCGAGGACAAACGACCCGGGAGATTTTTGAGACAACTTTGGTTAAAAGTTTGTTTCTTAAATCTGACAGAAAATACTTACTATACTATAATTGTTTACATCCTTATCGTGTGTTACATCCGGGAGGTTTGGAGATTAATCAATTTTTGGCGCCGCTGTCGGGGAAGTGTGTTACGATTATCGTGTTTCGTTCGAAGATTAGTGTTTTGAAGACCCTTCCTCGTGAAGTTATCGTTTTTCATTTGTGAATATTTTCTTAATAAAACCATAAAAATACAAAAATATTTTACACTTCTATTTTCTTTTATTTTAATATTAAAAATAACCGTTTGTTAATCATTGTTACGGCTCACCTTTAGATTACGTGCTATAAGGAAAGTTTAAGGCGGGTTTGATCCTAAGAACATCACCCAAAAGGAGAAGGGTTATTCTAAATAGCGCCTCGTGCTTACCAACTCTTTCGCTTTCTTGTATGTATTTTTAGAGAGCTACCGTGCACCTTTAACTTTCGGTTACCAAAAATATTTTTCTTTCTTATTTTAATTCCTTTTCTTATGAATAATTTTCAAAATCTAAAAATATTCTCCTTTACCCTCAAATCCGTTTAATTCTTTCTTCTTATCCTCTATATTGTTTAATTCTAATGACGTCATATTACCAACCTAGTTGCTACGGGTGTGGAGGTCCTTTAGACGGTTCGATTTGTCGACAATGTAATTGCGAAAGGTGTGGAAATATGCGTTATGGAGGAATTTGTTTTCATTGTAAGTATGATACAAATCCGAATTCTCTCAATTTTTTCGACTACCCTCCACAACCCCAGTACGAGACGAATATTTGTGAGTTATGTGGAAACGATGCTCATTTTGGTTACGATTGTTCACCTCAAGTTCCGTTTGTTTACAATCAGAACCCGTGTTTCGATCAAAACTTCGATAATAATTTTCCACTAACTTCACCAAATTTTTCACAACAAAATCTTGATTGTGAAAACTACGTGGGTCCTCATGAAACTTCTCAGTGTCAACCGATGAACCAAAATTTCAATTATTCTAATTCTTTCGGTTTTGACCAATATCAACCCCCGCAATTTTCCGTCACTCATCAACTTCCTCAAAAATCGAATAAGGATATGTTGCTAGAAATGGCAAAGCTAATAAAAAATAATCGAATCCTTTTTAATAGCAATATTTTTCCTTATGAAGAAATGAGTATGAGATTCTTGTTGGCTAAGGAAAGAATTCTCAAATTAATTCAAGATTGGGACGAAAAGCAAATTAAATCATGGAGTTTGCCGGAATTGCTACTTCAACTTTTGAATGATTCACAAACTATTAATGAAAGTTTGAAACAACGTAAAGAAAAGAGTATTGAAAATGAGCAAGCGGATAATCTAGCAGTTCAAAAAGAGCAGGAGGAGCAGGCAGCTCAAAGTTTTACTTTAAATTGGAATTTTCCTATGATTGATGATGATGAGGAGTATTCTATTCAATTTAAGGAATATTTAAAGAATTTGTCTAAAGCAATCACACCCGACTTACCAACCGAGGAACCCGATAACTCTCTAAGTATGGGGGACGAGCATCTTAGCACTATTCCAGAAACGAAATCAGACGAAGTAATAAAGTCTAGTGTTGAGGACATTGTCCCAATCCCAAGTGAGTTCAAGGGTATTTCTGAAGATATTTGTGATGTGCTATTTTGTGATAATGATCATTTTGATGCCGAATTTGGACTTAATAACTCTTTGCTTAGTCGAGATATTTTGATCACATCTCCTAAGATTGATTTTCTTCCCTGGGAGTTCACTGGTGAACTCGATCTTATTGATCCAATTCTACCAGGAATTGATGAAGACGATTTTGATGAAGAAGAAGGAGCGATTGGTATTGATGTTTTTCAAATCGAGGACGAAATTCTTCGTGAGAAATTATTAAATGTCAATCTACTTATTGATAAAATCAAAGCATTGAATTTTACTCCTTCTATTCCTTTTGTGCTCAAATATCGCTCCTCTTCTCCTATTCCCGTTGTGGTTAGTGACTTTCTTATAGAGGAGGTTGATACATTTCTTGTTTCGGAAGACTCGATACCATCAGGTATTGAGAGTGATTTGACTCGGAAGGGGATATCATTTTTCTTAACTACTTACTAAACGAATATCCTATTCTTGAGTATGAGCGTTTTACCTTCGACATTGAGCCCGATACGGCCGTGATAAACAATTTTGATGAGCTTAATAATGACAAATGTTTTGACCCAGGGGGAGGTGAGATTGTTTTTTCCCCAAATGCTGAAGATGACGATTCCTTCACATTTTTCATTCGGACTTTTCCCTCGTTTCTCACCTACCCTAAGGATTCTCCTTTACTTTTCTCCACCGGGAGTGAAGACACCATTTTTGACCCTGACATCTCCACTTAGAACCAATGGCATCGCATCGAGATGGAACTTTCATGTGCTTTAATGTTTATCCAAACATTAATGAAAGCCCGATTGAGATTTTCTCTTCCATTTACTCCCCCATGAATAACTTAATTCGGGGTCAAGTCAAGCTCGTAACTCGGTTAACAAAAACAAGCGTTTCTATCTTCTTATCTATTTTCTAACATTTGATGTGAGGAGGCCCGCCTCTTCCTTTCTTGTGTTTCGTGTTTTGTGGTTTTTTTGTCAAGGATTGGCGGATTTTGAAGGCTCTCGTGCTCGGTGTTTTGTCCATCATTCACTCGCTCTTCAAATCCTTAGCATGCGTATATTGGGAATCCGATATCCTATATCTTATCGACTAACATTTATCTATTAGCATACTTAATAAACGGCTTTAGATTTGCGTAAAACCCCTTTATATCAAGATTATACATTGGAATTAGTATGGAGGAATCTCACATTGAGGACAATGTGTAGTTTTAGTATGGGAGAATCTATCGATTTGATTATACCTGCGACCGTTGTTCTCACGTAACCTATTTTTCCACCAAAAATATGTGATTTATGTGAAAATAGAAAAATTAAAAAAACATTATGCATGATAAAGTGAAAAAAGTGATAAATGTTGGAATAAAGTGATGAAATAAGTGTTGTGACACAAATAAAGGTGAGAACGAGAAATAAATTTTGATCCGACCAGTTTTATACCTTAGCTTTTTCCTTAACATATTTAAATCGAGTTTGTTGCTAGTCTTATGTAGGCTTATCCATTATGCCGAACTCGATTTATTAGAATTAATATTGTTGTCATTCTATGTGACTTGTTAAAGTGCCGATCTTAATTCGCGAGTCTCTTTCTTAAAGATTTTAAATTGCGAAGAACGAGAAATGATAGAGTCGATTATAAGTCATGATATTAAACGTAGAATAGTTGGTTTTCTTTCAAGCTTATAAGTATTAATTGTGGCTTTTTCTCCCATTAGTTTGTTTCACTTGTATAATAATAATGTTTAATAAATAAGGTTTTCCGGTTCAATTTAATCTTTAGTGAATTTCTACTAATTTGGAAGACGATGCCAATAAAATAGGTACACATCGGGATTCGGAATTTGGCATATTATATATATCACATGAATAATTGCTTTACTTACACCTTAAAGAGCCTAAGGGTATATGGTGTAAGTAGAGTTAATCATGAGATTACTTATGCCTTAAAAAGCCTAAGGGTATATGGCGTAAGTGATTAAATTATCCATGCCTTAAAGAGCCTTAGGGTATATGGTGTGAATGATTGAATCATGTTTAATAAATGATTTATTTATACCTTAAAGAGCCTTAGGGTATATGGTGCAAATTAAATCTCACTTGATTTATGTCTTAAAGAGCCTTAGGGTATATGACATAAGTTAAGTCAAGTATCCTAATAAAAGCCAAATTTTGGTCACCTCGATGTGGAACTCATCGGTTTTCAAGGATAAGGGTTGAAGCTAATTTTTATCTTTAACCGTCCCACTTTATTTTCGGATTTAATAAATATCGAAATAAGTCTTAAAGAGCCTTCGGGTATATGAAAAAAAGTTAAATCTTGAGATACAAAATTAGGAATAAGGGAGGAAAAGTAATATACAATTAGTATTTATGAGTAGTGTTAGTATCGTGACTTGTATTTGATAATGATCTTGTTATTAAGCTTAGTATGGAGAAGTGAAAGTTAGGGACGATGAATTTATCTTGCTTGTTCCATGATCTTAAATATTATCGTAGAATAATGAAAGCAATGTTATGAAGTGTTGAAATATGGAACGTTATGAAAAAACATAAAAATGGAAAAATATTGAAAATGGAAAAACGGGGCTTTTCAAAACTAATGTTTCTTTAATCCCTTAAGATGAATACTTAGCTACTTTTCAAGGTTATTAATCAAGGGGGATTAAGATTCTTAGTTTTCTAAAAGTGTTATTTTTAACATTGCGTGAGGACACGGCAATATCTTAGTATGGGGGAATTTGGTATGTGCTAATTTACACATATCATTTTTACACTATATTAGGCCAAAATGACCACAAAAGGACAAACATGTATTGTATATGCAGGGAACAGATATTGGATAAAAAGACAAAATCAAGCCTACAAACGAAGCAAAACCAGGCACGAGATTGAAGAGAGCGTAAAAGCCAAGGCCGAGGATGTGTAATTTTCAAGTGGAAGCCTAAAACCCATGATCCCGTTAACTATTTTAACTAAAAATACCTAAACCATAACACCGTTAGTTTTTAGGGACTAACGGTGTCAATCCCCACTATTGCAAATTCAGTCCCTAACCTTAATTAACACTTAACAAGTGTTAAGTGTTAAGTATAACACTTAAACATTTAAACCCTGACCCAAATTTAACAACCCATACCCGAGCCCAAGTCAAACCCTCAATTCCCTGGTCAAGGTCAAAATTATATAAACAAATCAAATTTTACTATTTATCTTTCCAAGTTTCCCTCCCTTACACATACAACAGCAACATCAGGGTAAAAATCTTATTCACCCCCGCTTTTCAAGTGCGTCTAGAAGCTTTGACAAATTCTGACACTAAGGAATGCCACGTTAGTAATCCGTGTGATGGGATTCTGATTGAAAGGTTTAGAAAACAAGATTGGAGGGCAAGAAATGAATCAAGGGAAAGGATTGAAGAATCTGAATCCTCTCACACAACTAGCACACATCAAGGTCTAGAAGACTCTTCATCCGGCTATAAATAGGAGTAGGAAATCTTCCAGCTTATTTTCTGCTTATTTAGTTGTATTGTCTTTTAATAACTTGTAATTTCCTTTCAAAGCATTGTAAACCCTTTATTTTAATAAAATTTCCATTTACTTTCAAATTCATGTTCTAATTTACTCAATTGCAATCATGTTATTTGAATTCAACTAAATAAGCTCTGAATAAGCTGTTTGTTGTTCACTTATACTCTCTAAGCTCAAATAAGCTTCCACAAAGCTTATTTGAGCTAATTTGATTGGTTATTCAGCTTGGAAAAAGGAAATAAGAATTGGATGATAAGCTGGCCTTAGAAAAGCTTATGGGTGCTTAGATTTGCTTATTTATAAGCTGGGTAGGTTTTTAGAGCTTATTAGGTGCTAGATTATCCCTGTTTAGCTGGGATCAAAGGTTCTAAATCTCTTTTCATTTTTAAGCTCAATTTACTGTTTTGCTTAATCTTGGTTATTACTGCTTATATCTTGCTTAATTGTTCTTATTATTGCTTATCCTATGTAGTTTGTAGTTTTTATCATCTGTCTTAGGCTTTTAAAGTATTTTGCTTAAAAACTGTCAAAAATCATAAAAATAGCTTAATTAGTATAGCTTATTAAGTAGTGCTTATTTTTGAATTCTAATTGCTCAATTAATCTCAATTTGTCTTGAGCTTAATCTGTTTTAAGGTTTCATGTGTTTTCTAAATCTGTTTTAAGCCTTAAAGCTTATTTTCTAATATAAAGGGGTGTTTGGATATTAGTTTTAGCTTAAGGATAAAACTGACTTGGCTACCTTTTGGCCATTAAGCCAATTTGTTCTAGCTTAGATTTAGACTAGTTGATAGTTATAATCAGTTTAAACATGTTTTTAGCAAGGATTTAAGGTGTTGAGCTTAATTGCAAAGTTTCATAGTTTAAAAGTAGTTTTAACAGCTTATTGGTGGATTTTTCCAAATCCTCTATTTAAGTGTTACTTTTGTGTTCAAATCTAGTTGGTATGTAGAATTACATCATTTTAATCAAGTGTTAAAAGGAATTGAGTCATAGAGTTAGTATTTCAGTTTATCAAAAATCTCAAAAAGCCAAAAAATTTTCTATTGCAACTGTCAGTTTTGACAGCTTATTTTTCTAGTTGTTTTCTAGTTTAAAATTCTTAAAAATTTCTTTTAGGTGTTCATTGGTGGTTAGTCTTAATCTGTTTTAAATTTTTAGGTTTTGGTTTTAGCTTTGTGATGTCTATTAATAGCTTAAAGTTGTCTATTAAATTATATAGAGTTCTTTTGGAGACCTTAATTCTTAGAAATATGTTTTGAGTTCTAATGAGCTTTTTAGCTATCTTTTGAGCTTATCTTTGCTTCTAGGTGCTTATTAGGAATATAGGATTAGATAAGCTTAGCTTATTAAGAATTTTGAGTGCTAATTGGGATTTGAATAGCATTTGCAGCCTTAAGATTTTAAGCTAGCAGTACTAACTCAGAGTTAGTACTGCTGAGCCTTTTGGTGCTATTTCAGCTTATTTGGTTGGGGTTATATTCTGGTTCCTAATGTTTTTGAGTAGCTTTTAGGTTAGGTTTCAGCTCATTTAGCTTTTAGTTGCTTTTTGAGTCCTTAGAATCTTAGCAAGCCTTTGCTTAGTATTATTTAGCTTTAAGCCTAAACTGTCATTTTTAGGAGCTTATTTACAGCTTATTTTTAAGTTTTAGAAAAAGTCTCTTCACAAAAAGTGCTTATTTACAGCTTTTCATTAAGTTTGTTCAAAAGAAAAAATTTTAAAAATGGTTTCTCAAAAAAAGAGGTCACAGGGGTCAAACTTGTGACCTCGCCCTTAGCACATACAAGTCTCAACACCACACACACTAAACCATCTGCCCTTGGGCCTTTTTCGATTTTAGCAGTGCACCATTTATATCTTATAATCTTTTAGAGTTTATGCTTATACGTGCTTTTCTGCTTATTTTAATCTTATTCATTAAGCAAATTTTTAAGTTAGTATTTTTCCTAGATTCTGCTCAGATCAATCTACTTTCCATAATTTTTCTAGAATTTTTAGGATTAGTTTACTATTTTTAATTATTTTTTTAGATTAAAGTCGTTTTTAATTCATAATAAATAAATAAAATATATATATATATATTTATATATATATATATAATTCTTTTTTTGAAAATTATTTTTACTCATTTAGGATGTATAAAAATTAAATTTGCAGTTTTAGGGTTTAATTTTGATAATTTTGCTTATATGTCGCGTTTTTAATTTTCCGTTATCATTTACGTGCCTAATTTCTTGAATGCTTTAATGGTCATAATTGTTTGTTTGCCTTTACATGTTTTTATGCGTTTTCATTAGTAGAATTAGAATCCAAATCAAAATCTTTGATACCATTCAAATCACGCGATCACGGACTTAACTGATTTTCAATTCGCACCTCGTCAAGGACAAACGACCCGGGAGGTTTTTGAGACAACTTTGGTTAAAAGTTTGTTTTTTAAATCCGACGAAAAATACTTACTATACTATAATTGTTTACATCCTTATATACTTATATTATATATAGTATGTTTGGGCTGTATCAAGGACACTCCCATATTAGGGGTGAGCAGAAGAAACCAAAAAAACCGAAACCGAACCGAAAACCGAAAAAACCAAACCGAAAAAACCGACCGAAACAAAAAACCGATGGTTCGGTTTTTAATTTTTCAAAAACCAAAAAATTTCGGTTCGGTTTCGGTTTTTGTCCAAAAATCGAACCGTAAAAACCGAACCGAACCGAACCAAACCAGTTTTATAATAATATATAACTAATACAATATAAATATAATAAATAATAAATCAAAATTTTAAAATTTTTATTTATTTTGTGGAAGAAATTATAATATATATATATTATCTTAACTTAATGTTTATATATGTGTCGTGTATGTGTGTTTACTTGATAATATATTTTTACATATATGACAATGATCATATTATGTGTATTTTCACATGCATGTGTGTGTCTAATGTATAGTTGTAGAAATTTGTGTAAACATTATTAGGCTAATATTGATAAAAAGTTTTAAAAATAACCAATTTTCTACGTAAAACAAGTTTATTAATATAAATTAGCCACAATCAAATATAGGCGGTTTGAAACCGAAAAAACCGAAAAATCAAACCGCAAAAACCGAGAAACTGGAAAAACCGAACCGCTAAAAACCGAGCGGTTTCGGTTTTTGGTTTTATAAAAACCGAATATTTCGGTTCGGTTTCGGTTTTAGCCAAAAACCGACCCAAACCAAACCGTGCACACCCCTATCCCATATCACCACAAGTTGTCTCATATCCTCCACTTCCCATCTCACCCATCAACTCACATATTGCTCACACTCAAGCTCCACCTCAGTGTAACGTACCAATCTCAACCACACCACCTCTATCTCCAAGTAGAGGATAGCCTAGTTTGATACGACATTAATTAATACAGACCTATTATAACCTCTTAGTCCGTTGAATCTCACTCAACAACAAAACAACATTCCCTCATCACCTTACTCTTCAAACTTACCACACACCCTCAATATCAACCAAGTTGAAACCCATGTTGGGTATTGCCCTTGTTGCATCTTCACCCAAAAACAATTCCTTGCTTTAAGTGAGAATATCAATTGGATTGAATTCTACCTCACTCGACCTCATCCACCACCTAGAGTTCAAAGAGATTACCCTTCCACAACCGCCTCCGCTCCAAACTCTCCAACTAACTAATCTCGTAATATACCTTCAAATAATCGTCAAATCCTTTTGTATCGCAAGCAAGTCAAAATCCTTCTATGGCTATTTAGGATTTTTCTTTATGTATTAATGTACTTCTAAAGCATATTTGTTTTTCTACTTATGTATGCTTGTGTGTTATTCACACACATTGTCTTAAATGAATGAAGTATATTTTTTTTTGCTTTGATGTTTGCTTGCACTTGTCATATTTTTCCTTTCTTCTTGTTACATGTTAGAAATATTTGTATTGTTCTAACTCGTTTTTGTAGCCAAGAAACCATAGCTCGATTCCTTGGTGCCCTCGAACGAGGGGGAGCACACATCAAGGGGGAGCATTTATTCCGTCGATTTAACTAGAAATTCTCGACGATGTCTTTTTGATTCTACAAAAATGGGGAGAAATGACATGAAACTCACTAAATACTTGTTTAAATATAATTTTACATTTAAAGAGTTTAAATTTTGTAATCATCAAAAAGGGGGAGATTGTTGATAAAAATATAATGCCTAAAACATTACTAATATTTTTTCATATCTTTACGTTTTGATAATCACAAAATATAAAAACGTTCAACGTAAAATTAAACGTAAACAAGTAATTAGTAGTAAATTCTCATTTCAACAAATACATCACTTAAAGGTATGAATAAATAAATGCTTAATGCATTTTATGATCAAAGGAAATTTTTATTCAACCTCACACTTTTACAAAATGTTGTAAATATTTTATAAACATTACAAAACATTTTCTACAATTAAAAGAAATGTTTTATTCAAAATAAATATTTTGAAATTCAAAAGATTTTTCGATCATTTTTAAGCTCAATTTACTGTTTTATTTAATCTTGCTTATTACTGCTTATATCTTGCTTAAATGTTGCTTATTGTTCTTATAATTGCTTATCCTATGTAGTTTGTAGTTTTTATCATCTGTCTTAGGCTTTTAAAGTATTTTGCTTAAAAACTGTCAAAAATCATAAAAATAGCTTAATTAGTATAGCTTATTAAGTAGTGCTTATTTTTGAATTCTAATTGCTCAATTGATCTCAATTTGTCTTGAGCTTAATCTGTTTTGAGGTTTCATGTGTTTTCTAAATCTGTTTTAAGCCTTAAAGCTTATTTTCTAATATAAAGGGGTGTTTGGATATCAGTTTTAGCTTAAGGCTAAAACTGACTTGGCTACCTTTTGGCCATTAAGCTAATTTGTTCTAGCTTAGATTTAGACTAGTTGATAGTTATAATCAGTTTAAACATGTTTTTAGCAAGGATTTAAGGTGTTGAGCTTAATTGCAAAGTTTCATAGTTTAAAAGTAGTTTTAACAGCTTATTGGTGGATTTTTACAAATCCTCTCTTTAAGTGTTACTTTTGTGTTCAAATCTAGTTGGTATGCAGAATTACTTCATTTTAATCAAGTGTTAAAAGGAATTGAGTCATAGAGTTAGTATTTCAGTTTACCAAAAATCTCAAAAAGCCAAAAATATTCTATTGCAATTGTCAGTTTTAACAGCTTATTTTTCTAGTTTAAAATTCTTAAAAATTGCTTTTAGGTGTTCATTAGTGGTTAGTCTTAATCTGTTTTGAATTTTTAGGTTTTGGTTTTAGCTTTTTGAGGCTTATTCATAGCTTAAAAGTAGTCAATTAAATTATCATAGTTCTTTTGAGCCTTATTCTTAGAAATCTGTTTTGAGGTCTTATGAGCTTTTCAGCTATCTTTTGAGCTTATCTTTGCTTCTAGGTGCTTATTAGGAATATAGGATTAGATAAGCTTAGCTTATTAAGAATTTTGAGTGCTAATTAGGATTTGAATAGCATTTGCAGCCTTAAGATTTTAAGCTAGCAGTACTAACTCAAAGTTAGTACTGCTGAGCCTTTTGGTGCTATTTCAGCTTATTTGGTTGGCTTATTATGTGTCCCTAGTGTTTATCTGAGTAGCTTGTAGGATAGGTTTCAACTTATTTAGCTTTTAGTTGCTTTTTGAATCTTAACAAGTCTTTGCTTAGTGTAATTTAGCTTTAAGCCTAAACTGTCATTTTTAGAAGCTTATTTCCAGCTTATTTTTGAGTTCTAAAAAAGATTGCTTTTCAAAAAGTGCTTATTTTTAGCTTAAGTTTAAATTTCAAAAAGAAAAAAAAATAAAAAAATAAATGATTTTTCAAAAGGAGGGCCACAGGTTTCGAACCTGTGACCTTCCCCTTTGCACACCAACGCTTCACAACACACACTCTAAACCAACTCGCCCTTGGGTCTTTTTCAAACAAGACTTGCACCATTTAATATATATTCCTTATTTTCAAGTTTTGCTTATTAGCTTATTCGCTTATTTTCCTGCTTATCCGTTCAGCACTTATCTTATTTTATATTTTTCTTTTATTCCTTATTCTTCAAAGTATTTTCTTTAATTTTTTAGAATTTTTATAAATTAGTTTAGTGTTTTTAATCATTTTATTTCATTAAATCTGTTTTTAATTCATATTAAAAAAAATAAAAAAAATATAATTCTTTTTCTGAAAACTTTATTTTGTTATTTAGGATTTATAAAAATTAGATTTGAAGTTGTAGGGTTTAAATTTGCTTTAGTTGCTTAAATGTCGCGTTTTTAATTCTCGTTTACGTTTTTATGCTTACTTGTTTTCGTACATTTACTTACATTTAGTAGGATTTAGAAAACCAAATCAAAAATCTTTTAAACCATTCAAAACGCGCTATCACGGACTTAACCGATTATCAATTCGCACCTCGTCGAGGACAAACGACCCGGGAGGTTTTAGAAATTGCTTTGGTCAAAAGTAATCTTCTAGAATCCTCGCAGAATACTTACTATACTATTATTGATTACATCCTTATATACTTATATACTTTTATATATATAGTGTGTTTGGACGGGATCAAAGACTCAGGGATTTAAGACCATTCTACAAATCTTTTGACTCTTTAGATTTGTGACGCGAATGCAAGGAAAAATATTCTAGTGTGAGGAAATATATACCTAGGTACATACAAGTTGTCTCATATCCTCCACTTCCCATCTCACCCATCAACTCACATATTGCTCACACTCAAGCTCCTCACCTCTATACGTAACAACCATATCTCACACACCACCACCTCATCTCCAAAGTAGAGAAAAGCTAGTTGGTGATGACCATTAATTAACTACATGACTATCTAAACCTCTTAGCTATGCATCTCACTCTAAACAAACAAAAACATTCCCTCATCACCTTACTCTCCAAACTTTACATCACACCCTCAATATCAACCATAGTGAAACCCATGGTTGGGGTATTGCCCTTGTTGCATCTTCACCCAAAAACAATTCCTTGTTTTAATGTGAGAATTATCAATTGGATTGAATTCTACATCACTCGACCTTCATCCACCACCTAGACGTTCAAAGAGCGATTACCCTTAAACAACCGCCTCCCGCTCCAACTCTCCAACTAACTTAATCTCGTTATTATACCTTCAATTATGTCAATTCCTTTTGTATCGAAGGCAAGTCATAAATCCTTCTATGGGCTATTTAGGATTTTTGCTTTATGTATTAATGTACTTCTTAAAGATATTTGTTCTTTCTACTATTATGTTTTGCTTCCTTTTGTGTCGTTATTCACACACTTTGTTCATAAATGAATGAAGTATATTTTTTTTTGCTTTGATGTTTGGCTTGTCACTTGTCATATTTTTTCCTTTCTTTCTGTTACATTGTTGGAAATATTTGTATTGTTCTAACTCGTTTTTGTAGCCAAGAAACCATAGCTTGATTCCTTGGTGCCATCGAACGAGGGGGAGCACACATCTAGGGGGAGCATTTATTCCGTCGATTTAACTAGAAATTCTCGACGATGTCTTTTTGATTCTACAAAAATGGGGAGAAATGACATGAAACTCACTAAATTACTTGTTTTAAATTATAATTTTACATTTAAGAGTTTCAATTTTGTAATCATCAAAAAAGGGATGAGATTTTGATAAAAATATAATGCTAAAACATTACTAATATTTTTTCATATTCTTTACGTTTTGATAATCACAAAAAAATATAAAACGTTTCAACGTTAAAATTAAAACGTAAGCAATTAATTAGTAGTTAAATTCTCATTTCAACATAATACATAACTTATAGGTATGAATAAATAATGGTAATGCATTTTATGATCAAAGGAAATTTTTATTCAACCTCACACTTTTACAAAATGTTGTAAATATTTTATAAACATTACAAAACATTTTCTACAATTAAAAGAAATGTTTTATTCTAAATAAATATTTTAAAATTCAAATTTTCAGACCTAAAACGGCTAAAAAAGTTTCAAAAAATTTCCCCTACACAAAAGACAAACTGGGGAAACCCTAGTCTTGGGCGGCCCCCTTAAATACACGGTCGGGCCCCTTAAAATTAAGGGGACCGTCCACCTATTTAAGGGGACCGCCCCACCTATTTAAGGGGACAGCCCCTAGGTAAACGCTCCCCCAGTTTGTTCTATAAATACTGGACTTCTCCCTATAATTTTCTCACCTTTTGCATTCATTCTTTCTGCTCAAAACAGCCCACATATCCTCTCTAAAATCCTTTGATCATTTAATCATAAAGCTTTGTTTCCAAGTGATCCAAGCTAAATTCCTCAAGTGCAAGAGAAGAATACTTCCATCCTCAAGTGAAGAACTATTACACCATCGTGTGTTGTTGCAATCTTATTGCATCCATATCATAACTTGTAAATCTTTTGTATATCTTGTATTTATGTGTAGTAGCTAGATCTTTGTAAGTATAGATAGATCGTGGTGATTTTACCAAGTAGTGTTAGTTAGTTGTCAAGTCTTGAAGTTGTGAAGTTGTGAAGTCGTGAAGTTGTGTTGTGATAGATTGGTTCTAGCTAAGATTAGAACTCGACATTTAGCTTTGTGTCGTAAATCGGTGTAAGCAACGTTGTGTACGGTTTTCTCCACCATAAGGGAGCTTGTTGACATAGTGAAGAAAACTCTCGAGTTAGGTGCTCGGGGAGTGGAGTAGGGAGAAGAGGTGCTTCGTTACCGAACCACTATAAATCCTCGCGTTGTGGTTTGATTGTTCTTACTCTTATCTCTTGTCTTACATTATCTCCTCATACTATCATATCAATTGTTTAGATAAATATATTGTTCATATTGTGCAAGTGTTGAGTTCACATAAATTCAAATCTAGAAATTTTTACAAACACTTCAAAACCTTTAATTAAAAAGCGGTAAACTATTCAACCCCCCTTCTAGTTTTCCACAATTTATCTAAGAAAAAGAGTAACAATGAACTTACAAGCTCAATAAAATAGCAAGATGATTAAAGCAAAACCACCCTTGTGGTTTTTGATGTTTGGCCGAACCCCACAAACAAGAACAATGATCCCAAACTTTGATTTTGTAACACCAAACTTGTTTAAAACACTTGTAATCAAACCCTTGATGAATTAATTACACCCAATTTGATAAAAACCCAAAAATTAAGAATCTAATAAAAATTTAGAATTTGAGTAACTTGATGAATGCTTGATTTTATTTGAAAAGGATGATGGGGGTTTAGTTTAGGAGTGATTTTAAGTTGATTGGAAGTGATTAATTGGATTTTTTTAGTGATGTTAATGGTGGTTTGGGGTTGGGACGACGAACACAGTAGCGAGGGGAGAAGATGTCGCTGGGTTTTTCTATCTGTGTTTTTTTTTATTATGGTGAGTTTGAACTATAATATGACTATTTATAGGAGGATCTATCAAGTATCTAGTAACCTTCCAATTTTTATAAAAAAAATAAAAGGATCGTTGGTTTAGGAGTTGGTGTAGCCGGCCCCTTTGTTGGGTATATTTTTAATTTGTTGAATTTATATTACATGGTTCTTAGGCCCAATTGTCTAATTAACTCGTTATTAATTATAAAAACACGATTTTGACGCGGTTTCGGCCAAACGCGTATAAAAGTCAAAAAATTACTAAAATAAATTAATTAAGCTCTCGAAGCTAAAAATATAGAGATGTTGATTTCTCGATCGTTAAAACGAATAATTAACCAAAGCTCGACTCGTGAATAATTAAAACGATGATTTTTACTAAATCGACTAAAATTAATAAAATAAATTCTATAAATTAAAAAAATAGAATTTAAAGCTCGGGATAAATATTGACTCGAAACTCGAGTTGCACCAAAACAAGCGTTAAATGCTAAGAGTCATGTAACCACATAAAAGTGACTCCAATAATAATCAAAATAGTCAATTATCATACGTTTGCTTTCTGTTACTGTCCTCAAAATTGACGGATGTCACAGTTTTCCCCTGTTAAAGGGAATTTCGTCCCGAAATTTCAGTTGCTCGTTCTAAGCCATTGCGCTCGCGAACAGTTGCAGATACTTGCGCTTCATCTTGTATTCTCGTTACCAAGTAAGTTCTGGTCCTCGTCGGGGATTCCAACGAACTTTTACAATAGGAATCCGACTCTTTTTCAGCTTCTTGATCTCACGGTCCATGATTTCCATAGGTTCTTCAACAAAATGTAGTTTGTCGTCGATCTTGAATTTTTCTAGCGGTACGTGCAAATTTACGTCGGCCAGGCATTTCTTTAAGTTTGACACGTGGAATATGTCATGAATGTCTACAAGTTCTTGTGGTAGACGCAAACGATAAGCACCAGGACCCACTCGTTCGACAACCTTAAACGGTCCTACATATCTCGGTGAAAGCTTGCTTCTCTTACCGAAACGTACCACGCCTTTCCTAAGCGACACCTCCTTCCATATAATGCTTCAAAAGGAGCACATTTGACGCTCGGGTGGTAGCCGTTGTTGTATGGAAATTCTAGTAAGGGTAGATGAGTACCCCAGTTTCCTTCATAGTCAATTGTACATGCCGTATGCATATCTTCCAATGTTTTCATGGTACGCTCACTCTGACCATCAGTCTGTGGATGGTAAGCGGTACTCATATCTAGTCGCGTCCCTAATGGTTTATGTAGCGATTGCCAAAATCGTGATGTGAAACTTACTGTCACGATCAGATATGATTGACACAGGCACACAATGCCTTGCTACGATCTCGTTGATGTACAGTCTTGCCAACTTTTCTGTCTTGTAATCTTCACGGACGGCTAAGAAATGTGCCGATTTGGTCAATCGATCGACAATGACCTAATTTGAGTCGTGTCCGCTATTGGTTCTCGGTAATTAGGTTACGAAGTCCATAGTGATCTTCTCCCATTTCCTCTCAGGAATCTCTAGCAGTTAAGGCAATCCCGAGGGTTTTTGATGTTCTGCTTTGACTTTAGAGCAAGTCAAACATTTACTAACGTACATAGAAATATCCTTCTTTGTGGAAAACTAGAAGGGGGTTGAATAGTTTATCGCTTTTTAATTTAAGGTTAAAGTGTTTATAAAAATTCTAGATTCGACTTTGTGTGAATTCAACACTTGCACAATATGAACAATATACTTATTTAAACAATTAATAGGATAGTATGAGAAATTAATGTAAGACAAGATATAAGAGTAAGAACAATCAAACCACAACGCAAGGATTTATAGTGGTTCGGTAACGAAGCACCTCTTCGCCCTACTCCATTCCTCGAGCACCTAACTTGAGAGTTTTCTTCACTATGTCAACAAGCTCCCTTATGGCGGAGAAAACCTTACACAACTTTTGCTTATCTTGATTTCCGACACTAAGCTAGATGTCGAGTTCTAATCTTAGCTAGAACCAATCTACCACAACTTCACAACTTCACTACACAACTTTGCTTCACGACTTGATCACGACTACACAACTTCTTCACACCTTAGTTTTCTTCACACCACTACTTCACCAAGCCACTACTATAATCACACCTAACTAACACTACTAGGAAAGATCACCAAGATCTAACTATACTTACAACAATCACCAAGATCTAACAACTACACAACTTTACAAGATTTACAAATGATTTACAAGTTATGATATGGATGCAATAAGATTGCAACAACACACAAAGGTGTAATACTTCTTCACTTGATGATGGAAGTATTCTTCTCTTGCACTTGAGAAATTAAGCTTGGATCACTTAGAAACAAAGCTTTATGATTAAATGATCAAAAAAATTTAATGAGATGTGTGAGCTGTTTTAGAACAGAAAGAATAAGTGCAAAAGGTGAGAAAATAGTAGGAAAAAGTCTAGTATTTATAGGACAAACTGGAGGAGCGTCTACCTATGGGAGGTCCCCTTAATTAGGTGGGCGGTTCCCTTAATTTTAAGGGGGCCGCCCTAGATTGGGCGCTCCCCAGTTTGTCCTTTTGTGTAGGGAGAATTTTCTAGAACTTTCTAGCCGTTTTAAGTCCGAAAATTTGAATTTCAAAATGTTTATTTTGAATAAAACATTTCTTTTAATTGTAGAAAATGTTTTGTAATGTTTATAAAAATGTTTACAACATTTTATAAAAGTGTGAGGTTGAATAAATATTTTCTTTGGATCATAAAATGCATTCAAGCATTATTTATTCATACATTTAAACGTTATTAATTTCGAAAATTAAAATTTACTACTAATTACTTGTTTTCGTTTAATTTTACATTGAAGTTTTTATATTTTGTTATATCAAATCGGTTAAAGATGTGAGAAATTTTATCTAATGTTTTTAGGCATTCATTTCTTTAAAACAATCTCCCCCTTTCGCTGAGAATCTTATAAATTTTAATACGCATTAAGTGTAAAAATTATTTTTAAACATGTATTTAGTCAGTTTATTTACATCTTCTCCACTTTTTGTGAAATCAAATGAATCGTCGAGAGTGGCTTAGTAAAATCGACAAACTATAGCATGCTCCACCCTTGTTGTGGTGCTTCCCCCTCGTCTCGAGAGGGCACCAAGGAATCAAGCTATGGGTCTTCGATGGCTACAAAAAACGTATGTTTGAATTAGATATTACAAATATTTCTACATGTTGCGAGAAGGAAAAACATGGCATTTAAAATTCTAATGCAGAACGAACAATAATCATCTAGTCTAGAACATAAACTATTGTGTTGTGTTCCACACTCATGCGAACAAAATAAATAACATGCCTAACATACAATAAAATAAACTACAAAAGTCCTATAACTAGTATAGCTCCATAGATTGCTTTGCAAACATGGTGGGATGGACAATTGTTAAGAACGAAAATAGAGTATGTTTAGTTTGGGGAAGTTGTGGAGGTTGGTGGATGATGGTTGTTGGTGGTTGTGAAAGCATATGTTTAATATATGAAAATATATATTAGAGTTCATCTCTCAATCCAAATATGAGAGTACGGTTGTGGATACAACAAAGGCATGAGTCACCATGCGCTTCAAGTAAATTCCAAGGAATGGGATGCCCAATGATAGGTGGTGAAGGTGATGGAGTATCAAATTTGACATCAAGTGGGGTAATTGGTGAAAGGGTGAGAGTGATGTCCATTGATGCATTTTCTTGAGTTGGAGGTGGTGGAGAAACTCTTGGAGGAGGATATGTTGGTGGGTTCAAGTAACCATTGGGTGAAAGTGATGTTGATGAGGTTGGTGATTTGGGTATGTAGTCAATTGAGGATGAAGAAGTATCTTTGGTTGATAGTGTTTTGGAGGGTGCATTAGGAGCACTAGGTGATGAGAGTTGAAGTTTGGGTGATGAAGTTTTTGTGTCATCTTGGGTTAAATCCACAAACAATTGTTTTGGTGGAATGATGTTGATTTTTGGTCTCTTGGAGGCTTTAGAAATGAAAGCTTTAGTAGATGCCATGGATGTTGATAATGGTTGATGAATCATGAAGAAGATGGTGTATTGGAGATGATCATTTGTAGGGGATTTATGGGAAGGAAATGGTTTGAAAATGGAATGAGTTTGAACTAGTTTAAGTTATTCCAAATTATGTTCGAGCATTCTGGGCAAAGATAGCCGAGACTAGGTAAAAGAGGGTCAAAAAGCAGGAAAATACTATTTTACCCGTGATTTGCTAGGGCGGTCCCCTTAAATAGGGGTCGGTCCCCTTAAAGATAAGGGGCCCGCCCGTTATGAATTAAGGGGGCCGCCCTCTGCTGATTACCATTTTTCATAGAAAAACGATTTTTCTCAGAATTTTTTTGTGAGAGTATTTCTATTTTGATGGTTTATTTGCAGTAAGCCCTATTAAGTTTTATGATCACATTTAATCATATAACATGTAATAAGCATATCAAATCACGAAACCAAAGTAGCATAATTAGTTGATTAAACAAAACAACCCAAGATTTAAATCATCATAGAAAATGAGCATCTAAAGATAACCAACACCCAAGTCTTTCCGAATAAATCAGATAATTACCACACAAGTTGTTTAGAACATACACATAATCAAGTTAAAAATTGTCTAAAACCACATTTAGCTATCTAGCTAGTTTCTCTCCTAAATCTTCACTTCTTCTTCTTGCTAAACATTCCTTTTAGTGCCTTTCCAAATGATTTGAATCCTCCACGCATCTCCTCGTGCATTTGTTGCGTTTGGTTGAGCAAGGTAGTTTGTCGTGTAAAGAGAGTTTTATCGGTTTGTTCGGAAGAGGAAGGTATTTGGTAATTTTGGTAGTTGAGTGAACCAAGAGAGTTAAGATAGGTGGTAGGAGATGGAGTACTTGCTCAAGAAGTTTCGACATCATCATCATCATCGTGTTGATAAGATGACGTGCCTTGATGATGGGAGGATGAAGAGGAGACGGAATGACGTGCCTTGCCACGATCACTTCGAGGTCGTCGAGTTTGTTTTTGGACAAGAAGACGCATGACTCGATTAACAATGTCATAGATGCCATTGTCAATATGAGGATACGTTTCCATTACGTATCGATAAAGACGAGTTAGAAACATGCCATATGGAAGATTTGCGGTTGGAGTAGCTCTAGCATATTCGATTCTTTTGACAAAGAAATAAGCAAGATTGTATTGTTCTTCGGCAAAAACACAATACAACATGTGAGCAAGATAAGAGGGGAGACGGACCTGATGTCCTTCTAGTCCGAACACATTCTCTTGAGTGAGTTATTCCCATTGCTTCATGTCAGGGCTTAGTTCTTTGGTGAGAATTTGATTTGGATTGAGAGCGACTGTTTGACTTTTAATGGTACGGTCTACCACGACACGTTCCAATTCAAGAAGTCAAAGAATGTCGTCGGGAGTAGGAAGATCGGTGCAATATGGTACCTCGATTTATTAAGAATATTCAAGAGATGCAAGGTCCCACTCGTTTGTAAAAACGGCTTGACCATTGTATGAAATTTTGAGGATTTATCTGAATTGAGCGAGAGTAGAGTTATGAATTCGTGTTGAATCATAAAAGAGATGACAAGATAGCCATGGTCATCGGTTTGTACCGTGACTTGACTATAGAAGTCTAGAATAAATCTTGAAATAATCGGTTCGTTGATTTGAAAGAGACAATTAAAGTGAATGTTAGTAAAAAGACGCACGGTGTCGTAACACGACCTTCGTGAATGTTGCGGTTTTCAATAAGTTTGTAGAACTGGGCAATAGTAGGAGAGATGCTGGGAATTTTGGATACTTTTGGGATGTAGGATTTAGTGAGGGATATATCTGTGGTAGTAGCTTTCGGCATTTTTGTCACCTAAACAAGTTATTAACAACATAAAATGTTACAAAAAAATATAATAAAGAAAATAAAATGAAGTTTTGAAAAATGACGAATATGGGACAAGTAAGAAGTGATCCATATGTTCCTTAATTTATTTTTGACTTAATCTAGGATGTTATATATTTCAACATCAAGACTATGACTCAAACACTCCCTTATTAATATAAAATTTGTTTAAGTTTGTCGAAAACTATACGTTAAGTGTAAATTTTGTTGACAAGTATAAGTTTATTATTTTTGACTTAACAAAAGTTAAATAGTGTTTGTTTTGACTGAAAACCATGTTTTAAAATATTAAACCAAACGCCCCTTTATTTTATACCTTTCATAGACTGTATCAATATATATATATATATATATATATATATATATATATATATATATATATATATATATATATATATATAT
>BQNB010005958.1:71235-99697 GCA_026074375.1 Tanacetum coccineum
AATGCCACATGGATGTAAAGAAAGCACAAGAGAAGAGGGATTTTACTTTACTATCACTCACAGAACAAACATAAATGTCTAAATCACGGATTGCCACGCTGGCAATCCGTGTGAGATCATTTAGTGATCTAACGGCTCAGGATGACTCTCCAATCATTAAGAAATTATACGGCCATGATTGAAAGAAGCGTGGGTAGCAAGGAAAGGCTAGAAGGTTCAGCTTGTGGCTATAAATAGCTCACACTCACATACACATGAGCATCTTCTTTTCTTGTATTTTTTAGCTTATAAATTTAGCTTATTTAGTTTTACTTTTAAATGTAATTGTTTTTAGTTTTAAGCTAGTGTAATATATCTTTTCTCAAGTATTGTAATCAGCTTTTAAGTATTAATAAAATCTCAATTTAGTTTCAATTACTACTTCACTCATAAGCTCTTATTTCTTTTTAAATGTTAAGCTATTGTCATAAGCTCATTTTAGCTCTTTCAAGTCTATAAGCTTGAGATTGAGTTTGTTTAATCAAGCCTTAATCATACTAAAGCATTTAAATCAGTCAAAACATAAATACCTTTGCTTATTTGGATTGTGAGCTTTTGGAAGAGAAGCTAGCTATGGAAGAGCTTCTATGGACTTAACTGGCTTGTCTTAGGATAAGCCAGAGCTTGTAGATGCTCAATTGAGCTTATTAAGCTTCTGTTTAGCTGAAGCAACTTATAAGTTTTCATTCAAATTCCTTTGTCTTTTAATTTCTAGTTTTAATGCTTACTTATTTGCTTATTAGTTTTACTTGTGCGCTTATCTATTGTTTATTTGTGTTTGTTTTAATCTACTTATACTCATTAGTAATCTGTTATTAGTTAAAATAGTTTAGATCATAGTTTTTCTTCAGTTCTTCCTAAAACCATAAAAAACCAAAAATAGGAGTTTAGCTTTTAGAATTTAAGTTCTAGCTTAATTGATTATTGATTTATGCTTATTAGTCATGTTATAAGCTAGTAGTTATCTGGTATTAAGGTTTAGTTAAGTGGATCTCCATTTTAAAAGTTTTTTGAAATCTGTCAACAATATTAAGGGGTATTTGGTTTAGTGTGTTTTGACCTTAAATAGTCAAAGTAACTTGGAAATTTTTCTTTGGTCAACTTTGTTTGCATATGTGATTAAGTTTTAAAAAGGTTTGATAAGTTAGTTTAAGCTTAAAATCATCTTGTGGCTTATTATGCTTGACTGTGCACCAGGGGAGCTTTTGTTCTCATTAGATCTTTGAAATTTTTGATCCCAACTTTCCTAGGTGTAATTTTTGCTTGTTAAGTGTTTAGACACACTCTTAAAGTGTGTCTATTGCAGGTTTGACCACCTTGGTCACCTGCATTTTTGATTTAACCAATCTGTCTATTGCACCAGCAGTATTAACAATAAGTTAATATTGTTGGACTTATTGAACCTAAGTTAGGATAGTATAAATAAGTTTTAGCTTTTAAAACTCAGTAGACTTATAGATTAGGAATAGTTTAAGATAGATTAAGTCTTGTTTCTAATTTTCTAGCTTAGTCACTTAGGTAAATTTAGCTTAAAAGTTCATAAAAACTCAAAAAGCCAAAAATAGTAGTATTTAGTAAGTAGCTTCTGAATTTAGATCTCTAGCTTATAGGATTAGGTTTTATCATTTAGTTTCATAGCTTAATAGTTGTTTATCTAGTTTTCAAAAGCTTAGGGTCTGAATTAGCTTATTGAATTTTATGGCTTATTTAGTTTTTTAGCTTTTAGACTAAATCTCTGAGTTTACTAATTTGATTAGTAGGTTTAGCTAGTTTCTAGTGTTTTTATTCCTTTTAGCTTTTCATTTCTAGCTTGTAGACATCCTAAGCTTTCAGTAGTAGCTTTTACTTTTAATTTTAAGCTTAATTTGAGCTTTGTGCAAGTGTTTAAGTGGAAACGAGCAAAAGTGAGCTTAAAAGCTCACTTTCTGTATCAGTTGGTTTCAAAAGCTTTTAGAAAGCTTATTTCTAGGTTTCAGCTTAACTTTGTTTTATTAAAATAGCTTAAAAAAATGTCCCCTCTAAGTTTTAGCTTTTAGTTTTCAAAAATAAAAAAAATGCAAAAAGGGTGTTAGCCAACCTCGAACCCACGACCTCACCCACACAATAGACACGTCTTACCAATATGCTACAATAGCTCATCCATCCTCTTCTCTCCACATTTAATTCTAGTACACATTTTCATTTTACTCTTTAATAATAAGCCGTAGCTTATCATTGCTTATTTAGGGCATATATGTTAAGCTGTGAGCCTTTTCTTATTTTTCATTTGATCTTTATAGCTTTTTAGATTTTCCCAAAATTTTTGGTAATTTTCCATAAATAGATTATTTTTAATCATCTTTTTAAGGTTTTAAAATTCGAAAATACATAAAAAATAGAAAAAAGTTTTATAAAAATACAAAAAAATAGTTTTTAGAAATAGATTAAATACTTTTAGGTTTACATTCAGAAAAAGCATTTTCAACACTGTTAGATTTTAATTTTCACTTTTGAGCTTTTATTTTTGATTTTAAAAATATGATTTTAATTTTAAAAATAGTTTTCTGAGTTTTTAAGTTACTTTAGACTTTACTAGGTTTAAAAATCATTTTTCTAAATTTTTAGGACTTAATTTGCTATTTTTTTAGGATTTAATTAGATTAAAATAGTTTTAAATTCATAATAAATTCAAAAATAATCAAAAAAAAATATTTTTCTTTTTCTTAAAATTTTCTTTTGTCCTAATTTAGGTTTAGAAATTTAGTTTGCATTTTTAAGAGTTAGTTTTGCCTTACTTGCTTATTCGTCGCGTTTTACTTGTTTCCCGTTAATTGTTTTAAGTGTTTAATTGCTTCTGTGCTCTTATTTTAATTGTTGCTTTTAATTGGTAGTTATAGATAATCAAAAATATCTTTTCTCTCAAATCATTATCCAAACTAAGGCGTGGTTTCAATTTCATAAGTCGTTGGGGAAACGACCCGAGAAGCATACTTCCCGGTTTAATACGTATTATATTATATTATATTATATATATATATTATATATATATATTTATATATATATATATATATATATATATATATATATATATATATATATATTCTTTAGAGTGGATTTTCCTTAAGGGAAACTTTGGGAAAGTTGTTAATTGCTCTTTTGGTATATTATATTTTATTACCCCACCACCCCCATACCCCCCCCCCCACACCCACCCAAAAACCTTCCTCCCCCCCCCCCCCCCTACCCCCCATTCTTGTCACATCCCTAACCCCCCCCCTCCCCCCAACCCTCACCCCCCCCCCACCACTCCCAAAACCCTTTGCAACAGTCACCCCCCCCCCCCCCCCCCCCCCCCCTGTTTTGAAGATCCTTTCGATTACGAAAGGTTATAATTTTGTTATAAAAAATCAAAAATTCAAAAAAGTTTGTTGATTTTGGTTTGAAGATCCTTTCGTCCTCGAAAGTTTTATTTTTGTTAAATATTTCAAAAATCCAAAAAAAAATTAAAAAATTTAAAAAGTAAAAAATATTTTCTTTTCTTTTTAGTATAGTTATCATATAAATTTTTTTTTTTCATAGAAATAAAATCTACAAATTGGTAAAAGAACACCAACAAATAATACCTTCAATTGAGGTATTATCATAATAAGTTCCCAAATCGAACCAAAAATTCAAAAACTTGCCATTTGTGTCATTTACGAGGTACGGCTCATCTTAAGAATTAATTTTTAAGAGTTACCGTAAAGTAAATTTGATTAATTGGTTTAAGTTGTCTTCCGTATATCCGTTTAAAATAGATTGTTAAAAAAATCCAAAAATCCAAAAAAATTAGTGTAATTTTTGTTTTCTTTTTAATTTCTTTTTAGTGCATGTGCACTCGTTCTCAAGCTCGTAATCGAAATCGTCGACAACAACAAATAACACCGGTTATTGTTGAGGAACCCGAGATTCCAATGGCCGACAATCGTACCATGGCTCAAATGCTACAAGCTCCCATCGAGGGATACGAAGATGCAATTGTTGTACCACTGATAAATGCAAATAATTTTGAACTCAAACAAACTTTGATTAATCTCGTTCAAAGTAATCAATTTACGGGTAGGCAAGACCCTCATAATCATCTCCGATTTTTCAACAAGGTTACTTCTACGTTTAGACATCCGGACGTTCCGAATACGTCGATTAAGCTTTTGCTTTTTCCTTTTTCTCTCGAGGGTGAAGCCCGGATTTGGCTTGATAAAGAACCCCCTAGATCGATTCTAACGTGGGATGATCTTGTCTCGAAATTCATAAACCAATTCTTTCCACCTTCGAAAACAACTTACCTTCGAAATGAAATCATCAATTTCTTGCAAAAACCAAATGAAACTTTCAACGAAGCATGGGAACGTTTCAAAGGACTTCTTCGCCAATGTCCTCATCATGGTTTCTCGGAATTACATCAACTTGATACGTTCTACAATTCTTTGAATACAAATGATCAAGATGCTTTAGATTCCGCCGCGGGTGGAAATTTTCTAGATAAGATGCCTCGTGATGGTTTAGCCATTATTGAGAGTAAATCCAAGGTTCGTTATTCAAGAAGTCGTGCAATTGAACCAAGAGTGAGTACGAATGCTCCTCTTTCTACTTCTACACCTTCTAATTCTTTTGAATTTCAACAACTCGCCGCTTCTCTTGAAGATAAAATGGATATTCGAATGAGCCGATTAGAAAAGATGATTAGTGAAAAGAATGTCACGACTCCTGCTACCGTCAAAGCAGTCGAGGAAGTTTGTGTTACATGTGGTTCAAACCATAATTTCAACAATTGTCCGTTAACAAGGAATGAATTTCCCGTTTTTCATGATAACATTCATCAATTCCAACAAACCGCCGCCGTTGGCAACTTTGTTCAAAGGAATCCTCCTAATTTGGCAAATCAAATGAGACCACCCGGTTTTAATCAACCAAATGTTCAAAACAACCAAGGACAAGTTTACCAACCTCTAACAATTCAAACCCCAGCTTATCAAGCTCCTATTCCCCAAATTCAAGGTGTTTCAAAAACGGATTTTGATAACTACGTCAAGGCAAACGATGCGGTATTGAAGAATGTTCAAAATCAAGGACAAAATTTGCAAAATCAAATAGCTAATGTTATGAGTTTGTTGACAAGTCTTTGTAATAATTTCAACAATTCTGCCTCTACTTCAAAATCGGGTACTCTTCCAATTCAAACCGTAATTAACCCTCGCGAGCATGTTAATGCTATCACTACAAGAAGCGGTAAGACTTTGGAAGGACCTTCAACTCCTATTGCTTCCGAAGTTTCTACTCCTCAAAAAGAACCCGAACAAAACCCGGAGACGTCAATGGACAAAGTGCAAAAACCAAGTTCAGAAAATACCGCACAAGTCCCACCTTCGGAGGAAGAAGAATCCATTTTCATTGAAATCCCAAAACCAAAAACAAAGAAAACCGTTAATGTTGAAATTAAAGATCTAAATTCTCCAAGACCTAATTCGTATCAATCTAAACTTCCATATCCCGAGAGGATGAAAGTGAGAGAGAACGATAAACCAAGTGCTCAACATAACCGGTTTTTAAAGATGTTTAAACTACTCCATTTAGAGATTGGATTGAAAGATGCTCTCGTCGAAATGCCAAAATTCAACAAATGGTTAACTCGTTGCTAAGGAACAAAGAGAAGCTCGAGGAGATCGCCATCACAACCGTGAATGCTGAATGTTCTGCTATCATCATGAATAAAGTTCCCGAGAAGCTCGAAGATCCGGGAAAATTTCTTATCCCATGTGCTTTATAAGAACTCGATAGGACTAGTGCTTTAGCCGATTCTGGAGCTAGCATAAATATTTTACCTCATTCTATCTACAAGCAACTTGGACCTTTGACTCCTACTCGAATGACACTCGAGCTTGCCAATCGTTCAATTACGCACCCAATGGGTATAGCCGAGGATGTTGTAGTTAGAGTTGATGGTTTCACTTTTCTTGCTGATTTTGTTATGGTTAATTTTGAACCAGACCCGAGAGTGCCTATTATTTTAGGGAGACCTTTCCTTCGCACTGAAAAAGCTCTCATTGATCTATACGAGGAAAAATTAACATTAAGAGTGGGAGGCGATGAACTCGTCTTTTATACTGAAAAATCTGAGAAAAACAAGAATAAGCAATTTGCTCACGCTATTTCTGTCATTGATTTTTCAAAAGATAAGCCATTTAGTGGCAGTACCACTAATCATTCCGATGCTCTTCCTCCTAGTTCTTCTCCGGTGAAGACTAGTGATAATCTTGAGGAGTTCGCCGATGAACTCACTCTTCTTAAAAAAGGTGTCCATGGAGAAAATTTTCAAGTTTATTCGAACCCTCTTTTCAAATTTGATGATAACTTCACCTCTAGCAACGTAAATCCTCTCTTTAACGAGATGGATGAAGATGTCGTAAATGAGAACTCTAATGTTTCAGATTCCGATGAGCCAGTTTTACTTAACACACCTTTGTCCAATAAGGTTGAGTATTTTGCTCCAGAAGACGATATTGATGAGATCGATGCTTTTCTAGCCATGGAAGTTTCTTCTAATTTTGAGGAAGGTTATTTCGATTCAGAAGGAGATGTATTTTTTCTTGAAAGTTTGCTTTGTGAAGATACCACCCATAATTTCTCTTCCGAAGTGATTTCCGACCATGATACTTCGATTTCTTTTTCTCCAAGGAGTGATCCTCTTCACCATGAGTTCGCCGGAGAAGTCATTACACTTTCTTCAAGGAATGATCATGAATTTGAGGAATATCTTAGTCTTATGACTGTGCTTTATGAGATTTCAACTTCTCGGTCACAGGAAAATGTTCATGCTAATCAAAGTTCAATTATCGAGTCTTTTCCCGTATCTTCTATCCCCGTTGAGGATAGTGATCCCGTTCAAGAAGAGATCGATATTTTCCTTGTTCCAGATGATTTAATTCCACCAGGTGTTGAGAATGATGATTCCAAAGATGAAGATAATGAGTTACCTAACCTTGATCATCAAGATGATCCGTCAATTCCTCGTCCTCCACCAGAACCACCAGATGTTGAGAAATGTCTTGAACCCGAAGCGGGTATTTTGATAACCAAAGTGTTTAAAGGTGTTTCTAAACCTCATGATTTTATGGCCGATATCTTACCTACCCTTCCCACCCTTGTTTTAGATTTGACCTTCATTCTCTTTCTTTCTTCACCTCTCTCCTTCGGGAGTGAAGACACCATTTTTGACCCCAGCATCATCACCTTTCCATTTTCTTATCTAGAGCCGGTGGCATTTTCAATGGAAGTTTCTTGTTCTAAGTGTTGCTCTCCCTAAGGACAAATGAATTCAGGGATCAAGTCGAGCCTGCGACTCGGTGAACAAAAAACAAGCCGCTTCATGGGAGTTCATCCCATGCTTATCCTTTTCTTTCTTCTTTCTATTTTGTGTTGTGATGTGTAGAGGCTAGCCTCTTCCGTTCTTTGTGTTTGTTGTTTGTTGTGATTTTTATAGCATTGAACCAACAAATTTTTGAAGCCTCTCGTGTTCGGTGTTGTGTCCCGGTTCACTCGAGCTTCCTATCCTTTGTTAGCAAAGCCAAGATCGATGTGATTTCTAAGCTACCTCACCCAACTACCGTCAAGGGTATCCGAAGTTTTCTCGGGCATGCTGGTTTTTACCGTAGATTCATCAAAGATTTTTCAAAAATTTCTTGACCCATGACCCACCTTCTTGAAAAAAACACCCCGTTTATCTTTTCAGAAGACTGCATTCAAACCTTTCAGACTCTAAAAAAAAAAAAAGCGAAAATTAACGAAGTTTCCAATTTGTATTGCCCACCAATTAGGTACAACCTTTTGAACTCATGTGCGATGCAAGTGATTATGCAATAGGTGCGGTTCTAGGGCAAAGGATTGAGAAGCATTTTAGGCCAATTCATTACGCGAGCAAAACAATGACCGAAGCAAAAACAAATTACACAACAATGGAAAAAGAGATGCTTGCAGTAGTATACGCTTTTGAGAAATTTCGATCGTATCTTATCATGAATAAAAGTGTTGTGTATACAGACCATTCTGCTTTAAAATACCTCTTCAACAAGAAAGATGCCAAAGCAAGATTGCTTAGATGGGTTTTACTTCTCCAAGAATTCGATTTTAAAGTAATTGATACGAAGGGAGCTGAAAACTATGCTGTCGATCACCTTTCACGTCTAGAAAACCCGTATGAGAATGTTTTTGATCCTAAGGAAATTAATGAAACCTTTCCTCTTGAGACATTGAATACGGTGACTTCTCGTGATAACCAAAGTACTCCGTGGTTTGCCGATATAGCAAATTACCATACGGGGAACTTTCTCATCAAAGGAATGTCAACTCAATAGAAGAAAAAGTTTTTCAAAGATATTAAGCACTATTTTTGGGATGATCCTTATCTTTTTCGTATATGTGCGGATCAAATCATCCGAAGGTGTGTATTTGGCCAAGAAGCTCTTGAAATCCTCAAAGCTTGTCATGAAGGACCCACCGGGGGCCATCATAGTGCCAACATCACCGCTCGGAAAGTATTTGATGCCGGTTTCTTTTGGCCTACCATTATCAAGATGCTCATTCAATGATCAAATCTTGTGAGGCATGTCAAAGACAAAGGGCAAAAATTTCACAAATATTTTTTTCGGGGGGGTAGATGAGATGCCTCAAAATGCTATCAGTTTTGTGAAATTTTTGATGTATGGGGGCATTGATTTATGGGACTTTTCGTCATCAAAACAGGAAACTATCATATCCGTGTGTAGCCGTTGATTTATCTTTTTCCAAATTGGTATGACTCAAGGCGCTCCCCACCAACGATGCTAGGGTAGTTGTCAAATTTTTGAAATCCCTTTTCTCCTGATTCGGTGCACCGAGAGCTATCATAAGCGATCGTGGGACCCATTTCTATAACGAAAAATTTGATAAAGTCATGTCTAAATATGGTGTCACACATCGTCTTTCTACCGCTTACCACCCTCAAACTAGTGGTCAAGTCGAGGTGACGAATCGTGGACTTAAAAGAATCTTAGAAAGAATGGTTGGCAAAAATCGTGCCTCATGGTCCGACAAATTAGACGATGCGTTGTGGGCATTTCGAACCGCTTAGAAGACTCTGATCGAATGCACGCCCTACAAGCTAGTTTATGGAAAATCATGTCACTTACCGGTTGAATTAGAACACAAGGCATATTGGGCTCTTAAGCATGCCAATTTCGATCTCAAGACCGCGGGTGATCATCGAAAGCTCCAACTTAACAAACTTAACGAGCTTCGAGATCAAGCTTATGAGAATTCATTAATCTATAAGGAGAAGACAAAGATACTTCACGACACTAAGATCAAAAATCGAATATTCAATGTTGGTGATCAAGTCTTACTTTTCAACTCCCGATTAAAGATTTTCTCCGGTAAGCTTAAGTCCCGTTGGTCCGGCCCTTTCACTATAACCAAAGTTTTTCCATATGGCACTGCCAAATTATCTCACCCCGATGGCTCAAATTTCAAAGTGAATTGCCACCGTCTCAAACATTATTTTGGAGGGCATATGCCACCGTTGGTTATCTCGGATCTCCAAACTTTCCCTAAGGACAAATAAATTCAGGGATCGAGTCGAGCTTGCGACTCACTGAACAAAAATAAGCCGCTTCGTGGGAGTTCACCCCATGCTTATCCTTTTCTTTCTTCTTTCTATTTTCTAATAAATAATGTGTTGTGATGTGTTGAGGATAGCTTTTTCCGTTCTTTGTGTTTGTTGTTTGTTGTGATTTTTGTAAGATTGAACCAACAAATTTTTGAAGCCTCTCGTGTTCGGTGTTGTGTCCTGGATCACTAAAGTTTCTTTTGTTCGAAATTAGTTTGGGGAAATCCGATATCCTTTCATCATTATCGATTCACATTTATCTTTGCATAATTAATAAACGGCTTAGATTTTCATAGAAACCCGGCCTTAAACATTGAGGACAATGTTTCGTTTTAGTTTGGGGAGGGAATCTATCGATTTGATGTTACCCGCTTATTGTTTTGTTTTCACGTACCCGTTTTCCAGCAAAAATAGCAAAATTTTTAAATTTTTAAGTTTTTATTTGTAAAAAAAAATAAAAAAAAAATGAAAAAAAAAATATATTAGTAGTTGATAATAAATAAGTGTTAAGACACGAATGTAGGTTTTCCGTTGGTGAGAATAAGAAGTAATTTTTGACTCGATCGAGTGGTTGAGTTCTAGCTTTCTCCCTTAAAAATTAATGTGTAGTTTGTGACTAGTTCTCATGTGACTTTAAACATGCTAGACTTGAAATCATTAGAAAATGAGGACTTTTGCTAATCTCAAATGTAGATTTTAATATGCCGGTTAGATTATATATAGGCTAAAGTATTTGCGAATTTCTTTATTAGAGATTTTAAATTGCAAGAATATGAGTTTGATTTGGTTGATTTCGAATTAGGATGCTAAACAAAGTTTATTTGGAAAACTTAAAGGCTTATAAGAATAACTTGTGGTTTTTCTTCCCAGAAGTTCTTAAAATGATTAATTATACGTGTTCTCTTTAATTTTACAATTTGAGTTTTACTCTTAAAAGTCTAATCAACATATTTAGAGAAAAAGCTTTATCGATGAAGTCAACATCATTTGTAAATAAGAATTTTGGTTCAAGTTTATACTTTGGTTTTCTAAAACGAAATTTTTCTATTTGCAAAAATAATGTGTTATTATTAAAATATATAAATATAAAAAAAATTAGTTGGTGAATAAAAATGATGCAAGTTATAAATCCTTAGTATCAATAAATTAATTAATGTACAAACTCCATCGCAATAAAGTACATGGGCATTTGTCGGTTCGTTCCCGATGTGACATCGAAAGAAAGGGTGGAGGATGTATATTTAGGGTCGGTATCATAATAAGTACACGGACTCTTGTCGGAGGCGTGGCCGATGTGTCGTCAAAAGAAAAGTGATACCGGTTCCTAGCCTAATAATGTAAATAGTAATGTTAAAGTTGCAAGTTAGAAAATAAATAGTAAAAGTTTCATTCTCTAAAACCAAGGTATTCTTTTGAACCAACGTTTGCAAAAGTCTACAAGGCTTTTTCATCGGAAGTTCATGCGTTTCGATTATTATTCTCCGGATGGGGTCTCAAAAACCTTAGCACTTACCCGATGACGGTGGGATGCTAGAGAAGAAAGTCATTCATGGGATAAGTGAACCAACGATATCTTAGCTAAGGAGGTTTTGTTTGCTTTGTGTTGTGATTTACTAAGTGATTTTACATTATTTGCCCAAAAGGCCATTGTGTAAGCTTGGTCGGATTTTCAACTATCTAAATATGTGGATTTATGGATTTAAATTAATTTGAAGCTCACACTTTTAAATTTTTGTGTATGTCGGGAAGAAAAATTCACAAGTTGTAATTATAAGTAGTCTTAGCATCTTAGCTTGTACTTAACGGTGATCTTATTTTTAAGCTTAGTATGGGAAAAGTAAAAAGTCGGGAATGATGAAGGTATCTTTTAGACACTTAATTATGCTTTTTGTTCCATGATCCTTAAAGTTACCACAAAGGTAATGAAAACAATACATTATGTCACATAAGTTGTAGTTAGGTAGTCTTTTAAGAAAAATCATAAAAAATAAAAAAATCTTTGAAAATGGGAAATCGGGTGTTTTATAACTTGTGATCTCTTAGCTCTCTCAACAAAAATCTTTGCTACTTTTCAAAGGTTTAGTTTTGGGAAGTTTTGAGGTATTTGGTTATAAGGCATGTAATATTGCGTGAGGACACGGAATCGTTTAGTTTGGGGAATTTTGATAGGTGTAAAATACACATATCCGTTTATACCAAAATTAACCCTAAATGACCAAAAACACACTAAAAATGGCAAAGATATACTTGTTTTTGTGTTTTGTGTGTGCAGGTACGGATAAGACAAAAAAACAAGTAAACACGTCAAATGGGCAAACACGGATACGAGAATGGAAGAGCGTGCAAGAGCCGGAAGCCAAAGTCAAAAAGTCAAAGCTCTCAGTCAACTATGGGTCAACAATCAGTTTCAAAAGATTACACAAATGGTCCTTGAAGTGTAATGGGCCCTAAACCTATCAAAAACAACACCCGGATCCAAATCCCAAAAGTCCAAGCCCAATTACCCATACCCGACCCAAAATCCTAAACCATAACCATTTTATAAAAGTCTAGGGACCAAAGATGCCAATTTTGAAAGTTGTAATACACTTGGATGTGTATTACTTTTATACTTCACAAAGATAGGGACTAGTTTTGCCATAAACCCAAAGTTTAAATCCCTTTTACCCCTCAGTTAAAATTAGGCGCGAAAAAACGTTGGGTACTATTCATCGTCTCCCTCGCTAATTAACCCCGGGTAAAACAAAGGGCAAATGAGAATTAAGGGACAAGATGGGCAATTCAAGGTATACAAATGGTGGAAAGGACAATTCAAGTTGTCATGTACACGCGGGCAGGTTCATTACATCATCAAATGTACCACATTGGTCAATCCCACAAGGGAATGCCACATTGGACATGAGAAAACACACAAGGAGTAGATTTTTATACTCGGGCTACTCACAGAACAAACACAAACGTCTCAATCACGGATTTCCACACTGGCAATCCGTGTGAGATCATTTAGTGATCTAACGGCTCAGTATGACTCTCCAATGATTGATGGAATGTACGATGTTGATTGGAGGGAGCGTGTGTAACAACCTCTAGCACCTAGAAACTTCCTTGGCTGCTATAAATAGCTCACACTCTCACACACACAAGCACCTTCAAACCAGGAGTCTAGCTTTTATTTTTTTTAATGTAATTTTAGCTTTTAGTTTTAATAGTGTAATTTTCAAACTTATTGTAATTTCGTTTTCTAAGTATTGTAATCCAATTTTTAGTCATTAATAAAAGTTTCATTTAGATTTCTTAACACTGTTTTCACTCATAAGCTCTTACTTCTTTTCAAATGTTAAGCTATTGTCTTATAAGCCCATTTAAGCTAATTTCAGCTCTCACAAGTCTCTAAGCTTGTGATTGAGCTTAATTGTTCAATTAATCTACTGAAATTAATTAAACAAAGCTAAATACCTTGTCTATTGGATTATAAGCTCTTGGAAGGGGAACCAATTATGGAAGGGTTCCCATGGACTTTACTAGCTTATCCAATAGGATAAGCTAGAGCTTGTAGATGCTCATTTGAGTTTAAGCTTCTGTTTAGCTGAAGCATTTTGTAAGTTCTCCTTTAATTCCCTTGTCATTTAAATTCTAGCTTAATGTGTGCTAATCCGCTTATTAACTTTGCTTTGTCTGCTTATTAGTTACTTATTTGAGCTTATTTGTGATTCATTTTGCTAATTAATCATGTTTTACTATCTGTTTTTAGCTAGTATAGTTTAGAGCTTAGTTTTTCATAGTTTGCCTTTAAAAATCATAAAAACCAAAAAAAAATTAGTTAGCAATAGTGTAGACCTTTGATTTCAGCTTTAGTAATTGTTGATTTATGACTGTTAGGGTAGTTTTAAGCTAGTGAATATCTGGTAATGAAGTTCTAATAAGTAGGATTTAATTTCATAAGCTTAAGCAAAAACTGTCAAAGTTAAAGGAGTGTTTGGAATAAGCTTGTTTGACCTCAAATAGTCAAAATATTTTGGTAAATTCTCTTTTGACAGTTTGATAATCATGTTTGAATAAGTTTTGAGCAAATTTGAGGTATTAGTTTAAGTTTATAATCATTTTAAGGCTTATAGTTCTTACCTGTGCACCAGGGGAACCTTGTTCTTTTTCTTTGCTAGTCAAAATTAGCTCCAAGCTCTTTAAGGATTGTTTTGAGCTTGCATTGTCTTCTAAAACTCTTATTGAGTATGCCTATTGCAAAGGGAAATTACCTTAGTTGCCTGCATTTTTGTTAAGTAATTTTGCAAATTGCATCAGCAGTAGTAACATCAGTTACTACTGCTGAATTTTCTAGCTTCATTTAGGACAGTAAATGTAGAATTTAGGATCTCAAATTCAATAAGCTAATAGATTAGATATAGTTTAAGTTAGATAAAAGCTTGTCTTTTCATTTTTAGCTTAAATTCTTAGGTTAATTTAGCTTTTAATTTCATAAAAATCTCAAAAAGACCAAAAACAATAGTATTTAGTAAGTAGCTTCTGAATTTAGATCTCTAGCTTATAGGATTAGGTTTTATCATTTAGTTTCATAGCTTAATAGTTGCTTATCTAGTTTTCAAAAGCTTAGGGTCTGAATTAGCTTATTGAGTTTTATGGCTTATTTAGTTTTTTTAGCTTTTAGACTAAATCTCTGAGTTTGCTACTTTGATCTTGAAATTTAGTTGGCATTAAGTGTTAATTATAAAGTTAGCTTGTTAGTTTTAGCTTATACACATCATAAGCTGCCTGGAACTTCTTTTGTTTTCAAATTTGAGCTTAAAATGAATTTTGTGCAAGCAAATAAGTAAAAATTAGATTTTAAGCCCTTCTAAGCTTGTTTCTGTGAACAGCTTCTTTATAAGCTCTTAGAGAGCTTAATTTTGAGTTTTTGCTTAAGCTTCTTTCATTAAAAGTGCTTTAAAAAGCCTCTTCTACAGCTTTTAGCTTTTGGTTTTCAAAAATATAAAAAAAAGTGCAAAAAGGGTGTTGCCAGACTCGAACCCACGACCTCTCCCACACAATACACACGTCTTACCAATATGCTACAATAGCTCATCCATCCTCTTCTCTCCACATTTAATACTATGTAAACATTTTCATTTTACCTTTTAATAATAAGCCGTAGCTTATTCTAGCTTATTTAGGACTTATTTGTTAAGCTGTCTTTTTCTTTTTATTTTTCCTTTAATCCTAGTTAGGATTAGGACTTTCCCTGAATTTTTCACATTTTTCCATCTAGTAGATTATTTTTAATCATTTTTCTTAGGTTTTAATTTTCAAAAAATCATAAAAAATACAAAAAAAACTTTTAAAAATACAAAAAAATAGTTTTTAGTATTAAAATAAATATTTCTAGGTTTACATTCATTAAAATCATTTTCATCAATTTTAGAATTTTATTTTCATTTTTAGGCTTTTATTTTTAATTTTAAAAATAGAATTTTAATTTTAAAAATAGTTAAAAATAGTTTTCTGAGTTTTTATGTTATTTTAGACTTTTCTAAGTATAAAAATCATTTTTCTTAATTTTTAGGACTTAATTTGCTATTTTTAGGATTTAATTAGATTAAAATAGTTTTTAATTCATAATAAATTTAAAAATAATAAAAAAAATGTTTTTCTTTTTCTTATAATTTTATTTATTCTTATTTTAGGTTTAGAAATTTTGTTTGCATTTTTAGGAGTTAATTTTGCTTTACTTGCTTATTTGTCGCGTTTTATTTACTCCTATTAATTATCTTAGTTCATTAATTGCTTATTTTATGTTAAGAAAAAAATCTTTTCTCTCATTCAAATCATAATCCAAACTAAGGCGTGGTTTCAATTTCATAAGTCGTTGGGGAAACGACCCGGGAAAGCATACTTCCCGGTAAACATATGTATTTTATAATTATTATATATTTGTATAAGAATTTTCTTAGTGGGCTACTTTGGGCATTATTCTCTATACTTTTGTGTATTAATATAATATAGTGTATAAAAACTACAATCAAAGATCCTTGGTGTGGCATTGTACAAAGGAAATCTAATTAAGGGGAAGTTTTGTTTCATTCACGAAGATCCATGATCTCAACTTCAGGGGAAGCTTTGATTAAAGGCTTTATGATGAAGTACGTACAAGAACATGTTTGTTTTGTCATCATCAAATAAAGGAAGATTGTTGAGAATTATAGATTTGATGAGACAAAATAAACAAGTAATCAAACAAAAGGATCAAAATCATCATTAAAGAAGTCTACAAGATGTAGGAGAAATATGAAATTCTGGAAGATCTCCTTAAGAAGATAGAAGATAACAGAAGATCAAGTTAAATATTTAAAATATTTTGTTGTCTAATGTTTATCCCTTTGTAAACCTAAATATCTCTAGTATATAAAGAGATATCAGGTCATAAGTTTAGATGTACATAGAAAAATGTGTGTGTGTGTGCAAGAGTTTGAGACATAGACGTCTATAGTGGTGGTGTAGCCTCAAGGTCAAGGTAACTTGATTCTGTTACAGATTAGTTGTAACCGTTATATTTTGATCAAATATAATTGGGGCTTGGAGTGTTTGATAATAAAGAAACCTTGTTACAATATCATTGTTCTTATGTTAATTCCGCTATACATATGTTATGTTCAATGTTATTGTTAATCCTAGATATAGTTCTAAACAAACTGAGCTTAAACGGTCTTCACAATTAATAATAGCAGCATCCAAATGGTCATCACAACTAGTAATATGAGTCGTTTCCAATCAGACTAGCAATAAAACCATACGGATAATGAGTATTATATGTACCCACGTTCTTAAGATATACAGTTTAAGCAGATAGAACAGCAGGTGCATGGACACATATTAGCAGTCAATGAAAACCCTTACAACCTTTAACCGGTAGCAACTGTCTTCAACCGGTATTATTCATCACTTAACCAAAATCTCCATACAATGGGTATGGCATTTAAGCACCAGTAGAAGCTCGAACAAAATATGTGATTAAACAGCCACATTAATAATACAAGAACAGCCCAAGGTCGGCTAATTTGGCATATAAGGAATATGGCATGAGATTAATGCTAGCACCAAGGTCGGCTAAAGAATTGCATGAGAAAACTTTATTGAAGTTACATGGAATAAGAAAACTTCCGAGGTCTCCATGTTTTGGTGGAACTTTGTTTTGAATCATAGCGGAACTTTCATCACTAAGGAAAGCGGATGAGTTTTGTTCAAATTTGTGCTTATTACTTATGAGTTCTTTAAGAAACTTTCCATAGTTTGGCATTCCTACTAAAACATCGACAAAAGGTACATTGATTCGAACGGCTCGAATCATGTCGAGGAATTTACCATATTGTGCTACCATTTTTTCTTTTCTGAGGCGTTAAGGATATCGAATTTTTGGTTTATATGGTTTAGGTATCAGAGTTTCTTTGATAGGTTTAGGAGTTTCAGATTTCGATTGAGGTGTAGGTTCCTCATCTTCATTTTCACTATCAAAGTTGATAGGAGTTTCAGAACCATTTTGTTGGTCATTTGGGTTGATAGGTGGATCATAGGATTTTCCACTACGCGTAAATACGGCATTTACATGCTCGTTTCGAGCTTGCGGTGGTTGATAAGGTTTGGATATGCTACCTTTTGGGTTTGGTTGAGTGTTACTAGGGAGAGATCTAGAAGGTCGAGCAGATTACTTGTCAGCAAATCTATCGAATTTAGCTTCGAGATTTGAATCGAGGCTTGATGATTTTTGGTTGTTGTTTCGAGTTTAGTTTTGAGATCCATAAAAGTATCTTTGACAAAAGAATTGGTCGATTGTTGAGATTTTATGAAATCGGTTAATTATTTTTGAATGTCGGGTTTATCATTAGAGTTGGATCGATAGTTGTCTCGATTGTAATCGTTTCTTCTGCTTGAATGCCAATTATCATGATTTGAGTTACGGTCGCGGTAATCATTGTAAAAATGTGTACGACAGAAGGTTTGTATGAATTTGGATTATTCTTTCGGAGACATAGGGTTGTCATCATCGTTATGATCGAGGTTTGGTTGTTTTGAACGAGATTGGAATTATTTGTACTGAGCATCTATTTTCATGGTCATGGCATCCATTCATGCCATAATTTTGCCAGTGTCAGAATTACTGCTACCTTCATTGGCGAAAACAATAGTTTTCTTTAGAGATGATTTTGTTTTTTGGTTTTTAGCCCAGTCGAGCTTGAGTAAGACTTTGTCTTCGAGGAGTTGATAAGCTTGGTTTGGTGTTTTATAGAGGAAAATACCACCAGCTGCGGCATTTAAAACTTCTTGAGTTATTTCGTTAAGACCGTGATAAAAGTTTTAATGATATTGCCTTTGGATAAATTGTGACCATGGCAATTTATGAGCATTTCTTTCAAATGAAGCCAGGCTTCGGTTAAGGTTTCATTTTCATGTTAAGAAAAGGTTCGGATATCTTCGAGGAGTGAATCGAAAAGAGTTGGGGGGGGGGGAAATCTACCAATAAAAGCGATGCGAAGTTCATCCCACGTTTTGATACATATTGTGAGATCGACCAATTCCCCATTTTAGCTATAACTTATACCAATGTATTGTAGTACCTTTCTTTTTGGGTAAAAGGTTTCCCCGATAAATGTATTATTCCAAAAAAACAATTCAGTACAAAGGATGTGGGTGAGTCTCACATCTCAGCCCGTTACATAGGCAAAAAGCGAACATAAAAAGCACAACTACTCCATAGGAGGATACTACTAGGACTAGATTACAATTGACTCAACAAACATCAAAAAATCTATTTCTTCTTCCTGCCACGGACCGTGATATCAAGATAATCACAAATAGACTGAAGGTGCTCGAACATATCATGATTCTCCCGTCATCATACGGGTCATAATCATCATTATCCGGATAAGAATTCATCCATTGTTCCAACAAGCTATTAGTACCATAACATTTATAACCTCCATCTTTACCACTTCTTGAAATCCTTAAGCTAGCAGTTTCATCAAAAACCACTTTCACTTCACTATTACTTTCCACAAAACCCGTAGGAACAAGCGGGTTCCCGTCATCATCCACAAACCTAAGTTTACCATCACAAATTTGTCTTTTTATTTTATCGATTTTCTCACCAATAGGAGAACGTCAGATGAACTTCCTCACAATATGCTGAAGGAAAAATCCATGTTTTTGCTTCATCCGTGAGTGATAGGGGAAACATCATTAGGCGGACGACTTCATTTTTGGTGTCTCTGTATTTAAACATATCATATATTCTGAGGAATTCATGAATGTGTTTGTGCGGATCAGTTTTAATTCTACCATCAAATTGTTTTCCTTTGACGAGATTCAAATGGTTACCTTTAATAGCGAATTCATTTGCAGTTTCAGGAATGGTGATTGCAGAACCGAGAGTCGGAGCGACAACACAGTCGGCAACCCACATGGGTTCATCATCCATTGGATTGTAATTTTCAAGGATATCAAGAAAGTGACGAAAATAGTTGATATTAAGAATCAGAGTGTAAACAACTTTTGGTTGTGCATGCGGTTCGTTTCTTTGTTCGAATGGAACTCTCTTGTTTCGTCGACGAAGTCTTCAATTCAAGGTACGTTCAGGTTCAGGAATTGGTTCAACAAGTTCAGAGTTGGAAGTACGCGTATGCATCTAAGGGAGAATTTGTTTTGGTCCAGTTTTCCAGAAAACTGTATGGTGATTTTTTGAAAAAGAAAATGGTTAAAAATTATTTTAAAATTTGATTACAAAACAGCTTTAAAATCCTCGGCAACGGCGCCAAAAACTTTTAATGTGTTTAAAAAGCTTTAAATTTATAAGACTAAAATTACCGATTTATTTAATGGAAACACATCGGGTAAAAGTATAACCCACGTATGTAGTATAATATCTTAGGTTAGACCAGGTCGTTCACAGGGATTTGATTTGTGTTCAAATAATCGTAGATAAAATAAACTTTAACAATTTCAAGATATATGGTGCTGGATTCAATAATGATAAAGATGACTACTCGGATAACTTCATATAATTCCTAAGCAATGGTGATAATTACGATCTTAGATTTAGGACTTTAACTTATAAAAAAAGTTTCTCTTCAGAAAACGTTTTCACAAATTAACTTGTTTAACTTAAGACTTATATCTAGTTAACTCGATCAAATGTGGCTCTCAAATAATCTAGTTACTATTATATCAAATCCATTTTGTTTATCAAATAACGTAAGCGGATTTCTCCTTTCAAAAGATAAAGACTATATACAAATCTTTAAACCTATATAGTTCACAACAGGTCTTTCGACCTATATCGTTATGAGTATACAATCAAAGTTGATAACCAATGTTGATAAGATTAGACACGATAGGATTTTAATATAAACTTAAGGTTAAAAATATCGCAACTACACCAAACGCTTAATCATTATATTAACATCACCTATTAGTCATGAGAGATTTAGCCTCTCATGGCTACAAAGTTCATAACAAAATAATAATGATAAACAAGAAACATACTATGCCCGGGTAAGAATATGGATCAAACCCCACCCGTTACAAGTATCGAATCTTATTACAACCTTTATTCACTAAATACTATGATGGTGTTCTTCGTTCTTCGTCTTTGAATTCAGGGATTTAGGAGGATATTTAAGAGATTGATGAGGTAAAGAATGTGTGGGATATCTCCAATGGTGTGAAAATTCGTCTCTATTTATAGGTTGAAAAGGGGTGAAAGTGAGGCGCACATTATAAAATGTGTGGCGTACTTTGCCTATGTCGATTCAAACTTCATTAATGCTTGTTGAGAAGTGCGGCATACATTTTGAAATATGTGGCGTACTTGGTGAGTTAATGCAGCCTTCATCTAATTCTTTGTAATTCTCAAACTTGATTGGAAGTGCGATGCACATATATAAATGTGCGGCGTACTTCTTGGTATTTTCAGGTTTAATCCTTTCTTTTCTTGTAACTTGCTTTCCAAAGAGTATAAACACTTGTGTTTTGGACTTTTTGATCTCAGGATGTCTTCAAGTGAACCTACATATATTTCATGTTATTAAGTATCAAAAGTTTACGAGAAAAGATAAAATATATAAAAATAACGCCGCCAAAAACATGTATAATTTAGGCGTTATCAAATCCCTCCACACTTAGCTATTGCTTGCTCTCAAGTAATTAAAGCGAGAAAACAAGATCATTTATCGTGACGTAGAGAACATTTGGTTTTAACAAATGTTTACTGATTTTAATAACTTTTCAGGCATAGACATATAACAGATCACCTCACATAGAGAATGTGTTTAATTTATATTCACTCAAGCCACTCAAATAAGGTTTATATTTTGTGAAGTTACTCAATTGCACAAACATAATCTAAATAGCTACCATAGGCTTGTACAAGACACATAAACATGCCTGTTGCGACGTGAGCACCTAAACAATATCTCAAAGAGGCAAAAGGTGATAATGACGGGGGTGAATAACATGTATAGGTTAATAGGGTTTTTAGGCCCTAAAATCATCTCCTATAGCTGCTAAACGAACTAGGGTTCGTACCCTCTTTTTATTCTAAAATTACACACTCAAAACCCTAAATTCGGGTTTGTATATATAAGAAAATCGACGCAACGGCTTCACGTATACATTTTAGCTTGTTATTTGACGTAGTCTTTCAGGATACATCACGTTTCTACGTTTTGGATTAATATTTAATATTGCAGAATTTACATTTAAGTATTTTCTATTTTTCAGTTTCACGTAAATCTTAATCGTTAAAGTTTATATATCAAAGCTGAAATAATATCTAAGAGGATTAGAAAAATATATAGTGGGAAAGGAATTGGAAAATGGAAAAATAACCCATCCCTCTCCCCTTTGTTGTTCGTCCACCCCCTAGCCAACAAGGCTCCACTTTTCTAGCATGTTGGTCTCAAATGGTACATATTAATCCTAGGATTCTATTTTGATGATTCTAGGTTCAAGCCTCATTTATTGCACCTAGACTTTCCCATCCTATTTAAATCCCTTCATCCATTTCATTTCAACCTCATTATTTCTCTCACTACAAACACACACAAACAAAAATATATTCTCCCCCTCTTCCTTTTGGTGCGTCCGAGCCTCAACTGTGAAAACCTAAATATCGTTGTAAGCTCAGGTTGTTTAGACCTTTAATCTAGGATATAATAACATTGATAACATATTTTGTACAACGGAATACACACATAAAGAATAATGTTATTCAATAAGGTTTTACCAAACATTCCAAGCCCCAATATTATTTGATCAAAACAATACGGTTACATCAATGAACTATAACAAGGTTAAGGAAAACCTTGATTACCTTGAGGCTAAAACTACCAAACCCTAGGCGTCCACTTAGAGGACTTGACGCCTAGAATACATACACACTTTTCCTGGTGTTTACATCTTTGACACACAGAAAACTATATATAGGGATCTCTTTATATAGTAGAGTCCATCTAGATTTACAAGGGAAAACATAATTGTATAAGGAAACTAAATCTTTTAATTCTTTAATAAACTTCATCTTTATCTTTAAGAATCATATCTTTTGGAATCTTTTATCTTTTGTAGAATAAACTCCACCAGCTTGTAGAATTCCATAATGCTAGATTCAGTCCTTATGTTTCATTCTTGTTTTGTCTTATCAACTCAAATATAATTCCCAACAATCTTCCCCTAGTTGATAATGACAAAACCAAATAAGCACGAACTTCCCCTGAAGTTAATATACGAATGAAAACTTCCCCTTAAGCTATGCAATTCCACCAAGGATCTACAAGTTGCAAATCATCAAATCTTCTTCCCCTTTTTGTCAATATCAAATAGGAGACTAAAGTATGCAACTTTGATCTTCACAACTACGAACCACTAACACAACTATCAAATCCAGGGCCTAGCAACAACTCAAATTACCCTTCCATGACGCACCATAATAAAAATGAACGTTTAGCAGTAGAAACTTTACACAAGCAGTAGTGAATACTAACTAGCAGTAGTAAAAACCTTCGACCTTATGTAGCCATATAAATTGTGTCATAAAGAACGGGATTTTAACATTAATCGCTCCCTGAAACCCATATGTTAACCATTTCTTGAATCTTCATTCTGTAGGCTCTATGTCATGCTTACTGATGAAGAAAACTAAGTGATACGAACTTTTCTTTGTCACATCGTTTCTAAGCACGAACAAGTTATCTCCAAATGTTGTAAGCCATTTGAGATATGATAAGAACACAAACCCAAATAATTGCACTTCATCTTCAATTAGGTGATAAATAACCATCTTCGTAACCAATTAAAGCAAGAAATCCAAAAATAAGCCATTTAAACATTTAAGAACATTTAAAATCAAAAACCAAAAACTTTCCTGTGTGTGTTGTCCGACTTCTCTAAACCATGTACTGTCCGATATCGGGCATAGCTAGCAGCACTAACTGCTTTGTCTGACAGTTTTAAAATTCAAACGCAGCAGTACTAAAATTTTAAAGCTGGCAGTACAAATGTGCAACGAGCAGTATTAACCATGCTTTAAATGCAAAAGCAGCACTAAAAGTTCTCTTTGAGCCCAATAGCAGTTCGAACAACACTAATATACTTGAAGCCCAATAGCACGCACTAAATTGAATTCGGATAGCAGTATCAAACATAAGCAACATTAAACATTAAAACATCAGTATTAACATACCTTTGACTTCTCAGATCAATAAGGTAGGTGCATAAATTTATTCATAACCTGCTGTATCACAATAACCATTCCTTATCCAAAAACGATCAATAAGGCAAGTGCATAAATTTACACCCAGATTGATTTGAACCAGGACTTTTCAACAATCATCACCAACCCTCTGTCTTTGAAAACCTATTGTTGACCTGCTGCTCTTATCCATGTCACAAACTATGGAAACCTTCAAATCGAGACCTTGATGAACCAGCAGATCCAAACTTGATCACAGGCAATCGCCAAATCTTGAGCACGACCTGATGATGATGAATGAACCCTAATTGCCATCGCTACAGTAGCAGTGCTTATTAAAACCCTACTTCTCTGATGATTGTTAATACAATGAAGATCAAACAAACCATGAAACTGCCTTCAATCTTGATAATCAGAAACTTAAGTTTGTTAGAAGCAGATACATCATGTTGTTATTGTTCAAATGACGAATAATGGTTATTCTTCAGGGCTTGTCAAACGAGAATCACACAACAAAAATTTCAACTTTAGAGTTTTTGTTAGTTCTATTAAGAACTTGCTTATAAATTAGGGTTTAGAATATAAAACCCTAAATATGATCGTGACCTGCTGCTGCAACACATCTTCAATCAACTGTCTCCACGTTTTCTTTTTGTTCAAGAACATCAAACCTGTTGTTTCATTACATCGTACCACCATCACTAGTATCTTTATACATTCAGTGGATATACGAGAATGCTCAGATCCAATAAACTTAAGAAATCCCTAACAGTAGTGATTCATAAAACGAAACCCAAAGAAACTCGAAACTTGATTAGAGATACGAATCAAAAGGACATCGATTTAATATTGAAGGCTAAGGAATCGTTTTGTGGAGTTAAAACCCTTAATCATAATTAGAATAATAGAATAAAAACGATTACCAGAATTCTTTTCATGTTTACCGAATTAGGGTTTGTTGTAACCATAGTTTTATCAAAATCGCTTGATCACCGAATTTCACCATAAACAGAATATTGATACATCTTTTCTTCATAAATTTGACTAGAAAAACACCTTATGATCCAAGATATCGAGATCCACGAGGCTCTGATACCAATTGTGAAAACCTAAAGATCGTTGTAAGCTCAGGTTGTTTAGACCTTTAATCTAGGATATAATAACATTGATAACATATTTTGCACATCGGAATAAACACATAAAGAATAATGTTATTCAACAAGGTTTTACCAAACATTCCAAGCCCCAATATTATTTAATCAGAACAATACGGTTACATCAATGAACTATAACAGGGATCAAAGAAAACCTTGATTACCTTGAGGCTAAAACTACCAAACCCTAGGCGTCTACTTAGAGGACTTGACGCCTAGAATACACACACACTTTTCCTGGTGTTTACATCTTTGACACACAGAAAACTATATCTAGGGATCTCTTTAGATAGTAGAGTCCATCTAGATTTACAAGGGAAAACATAATTGTATAAGGAAACTAAATCTTTTAATTCTTTAATAAACTTCATCTTTATCTTCAAGAATCATATCTTTTGGAATCTTTTATCTTTTGTAGAATATCCTTCACTAGCTTATAGAATTCCATAATGCTAGATTCAGTCCTTATGTTTCATTATTGTTTTCTCTTATCAACTCAAATATAATTCCCAACATCAACATACACACAAAACACTTATAAATTATTTTGATCAAGATTTTGATGATCAAGGTTTATTCGAGGTTGATTTATATAGTTACTTGGGGTATTTAGAACACTATTCAGGGTGTTCTTTAGTCTTGATCATCTTATAAATCCTTCGTTTGTGTAAGTTTACCTTTTTCAAATAAATCTTGTACTTCCTTAATCTTTATTGCATTTAGAAGCTAGTTGTACGACTTGTTTTATAAAAATCTGTTAGGAACACGAAAGTGTCAGTCACTTCCATAGATAACAGTCGTTAGCTCGTTATGTAATTTTTGGAAACTTACATAGGTAGTTAGACCAAGGCCCATGGATAAGCCGATCAAGCCAAGGCCCATCCACCCCTTGTAAGTATATAAACACCTCTATATGCCTTGGAGAGGTGGTTGGTTGGTTATATGTTTCATTTTTCACTTAATGCATTTCATGTTCTTTACTTTCTCTCACTAGAAAATACATCATTCCTTCCCATTTTCTCTCTCTAGTTCTTGTTGTTAAAGATTACTCATATTCTTCAATTGGTATCAAGAGCCATGGACTGGTGTGTTTAGTTTTTGTGTGTATTTTTTTTGTTCGTGTGATCTTGTAAAAATCGTCCTTTCTCTTTATTTTTTTCTCTTGTTTTCAAAGCTATTGTGTACACTAAAAGATCATTTACCTTGGTAAATTTGATCTAGTATCTTTAGGATATAGGTGTGCAAGCTTTGAATCTTGAAAAATATCATTTTTGGTCATCTTTATGTTCGAAAACTTTAGAAAGAACAAAATCTTGATTTTAAATTTGTCAGCTTAAAAACCTTAAAGTTCTCATTTTTCTTGTTCCTATATGTTTAGTAACACTAGTTGTACAAGTATTTTTGCAAAACAACCATAAAAAAGGTATCTTTTTGTGTTTTAAAATTTTTGGGTTTCGAAATAGTGTAAGTCGAACAACTGAAGTCGAACAACCGATTTTAGTTGAAACCGAACAACTAACTTTAGTTGGAACCGAACAACTTATTATAGTTGAAACCGAACAACTGACTTCAATTGAAACCGAACAACTGACTTTAGTTGGAACCGAACAACTTATTATAGTTAAAACCGAACAACTGACTTTAGTTGAAACCGAACAACTGACTTTAGTTGGAACCGAACAACTAACTCTAGTTGAAACTGAACAACTGAACCGAACAACTGAACCGAACAACTCAAATTTCCAAATTATACGGTTTATCTCTTTGACTTGTAAAATCCCGTGAAACATTAACTTGTTTTTCAAGGTTTTGTCCAGAATTGTAAAATCCCGTGTAGTTTTAAGAATTAAAACACTTAAAAGACAACTTAATCAAACACAATTTCTTTCTACCACCGTTCGATCAAACAGTAATCTTTCAACATACAAATTTCTCAATGACGACTCTTGCTGACAAAGCGATTCTTTCGGGTGCTGACAATCGTCCACATATGTTGGAAAAAGATATGTATGATTCTTGGAAAAGCATAATGGAGCTATACATGATGAATAGACAACATGGACGAATGATACTTGAATCTGTTGAAAATGGTCCACTCATCTGGCCTACGATTGAGGAGAATGGAGTGACAAGACCAAAGAAATATTCTGAGCTATTCGCCACCGAAGAAATTCAAGCTGATTGTGATGTCAAAGCAACAAATATCATTCTCCAAGGATTACCACCTGAGGTCTATGCACTTGTTAGCAATCATAGAATCGCCAAGGGACTTTGGGAAAGAATTCAACTTCTCATGCAAGGAACTTCATTGACAAAACTGGAAAGAGAGTGTAAGCTTTATGATGAATTCGATAAGTTTGCTTATAAGAAGGGGGAACACTACGTGATTTCTACTTGAGATTTTCACTGCTACTAAATGATATGAACATCTACAATGTGAAATTGGAACAATTTCAAGTGAACACCAAGTTTTTGAATACTCTTCCTCCTGAGTGGAGCAAATTTGTGACTGATGTCAAACTTGTTCAGGATTTGCACACAACTAACATAGATCAGCTTCATGCTTACTTGGGACAACATGAATTTCATGCAAATGAAGTTCGTTTAATGCATGAACGCAACTCAGACCCGCTTGCTTTGGTTGCAACCCATCAGATGACCTAGTCTCCTTATCAAACTCATCAAAATTCATACCAAAACTCTCAATTTCAACCACAAGTTTCACCATACCAGTCTCCACAGTATGGATCACCTTATCAGTCTCAACAATACTCAAACAATTAATCATCAACACCTCGTTCAATCACTTATCCATCCAATGATTATCAATCATCAGTTCACCACAACGTTTATTCTCCATCATCATCCATCCCTCAATTGGAATATGCTCCCACAGTTAACCAGCAACCTGAATTTCCCCAACTAGACTCAGGTCTAATTGTTCCAGTGTTCCAAAAAGGTGATGATCCCATTGATTCCATCAATCACATGATATCTTTCTTGACTGCTGTTGTCACTTCCCGCTATCCTACTACCAATAATCAACTGAGGAATTCGTCAAACCCTAGGCAACAAGCCACCATTAATGATGGAATAGTGACCTTACAACCAATTCAGGGGAGACAAACTTCTTTTGCTACGGGTACTACAAGGACATACACTCCAGGAGCAAGTGGAAGCAATTCTGGGAAACAAAGGACTGTTATTTGTTACAACTGCAAAGGGGAAGACCACATGTCCAAACAGTGCACTAAACCTAAGAGGAAACAGGATGATTCATGGTTTAAGGATAAAGTGTTGCTGGTACAAGCTCAAGCAAGTGGTCAAATTCTACATGAAGAGGAACTCGCATTTTTGGCAGATCCAGGAATTGCAGAAGGTCAAGCCACACAGACTATCATTACCCACAATGCTGCTTATCAAGCCGATGATTTGGATGCATATGACTCTGATTGTGATGAACTCAACACTGCCAAAGTTGCACTCAAGGCAAATTTATCTCATTATGGTTCATATTCTCTTGCTAAGGTACACAATCCTGATAATGTGGTCAGAATTCTAACTCTTCTGTACAACAAGATGCATTGATATTATCTGTGATTGAACAACTAAAAACCCAAGTAGTTAATTGTACCAAGATAAATCTGGACAATAAAAGTGTCAATGATACTTTAACTGCTGAGCTTGAAAGATATAAGGAACAAGTTAAAGTTTTGAAAGAAGGACAAAATATTGATTTAAAGAGTAATGATAACGTTTTAGATACAAGTGCACAGTGTGTAGAGATTGATAGTCTTAAACAAACTCTTTCTGAACATTTAAAAGAAAAGGAATCTTTAATGCAAACTGTTTCTCTTCTCAAAAATGATTTTAAGAAAGAAG